>QMIH01000325.1:209800-244174 GCA_003987875.1 Clarias batrachus | reverse complement strand
ATATACCGACTTTTTTCCCCACCACAACACTCACTCACTCATCGTCTTTACCGCTTTATCCCTGTATTCACGGTCACCTTGTGCCTATCCCAGGAGGAGGGCACAAGGCTGGGTACACCCTGGACAGGGTGCTAATCCATCGCAGGGCACACACACATACACTACAGGAAATGTGGGAACACCAATTAGCCTAGCCTACATGTTTTTGGGAGGAAACTGGATTACCAGAAGGAAACCCACCTAGCACATGCAAACTCCATGCACACAGAGACAGGAATCAAGCCTGGCCGGGCCTCGAACCCAGACCCTGGAGGTGTAAGGCGACAGTGCTAACCACTACACCACCGTGCCGCCCCACCCGCACGACTGTTCAAAAGTTATCCCAATTACGGGTAAAAACCATGACTCTGGCAACCCTGGGTGAGAACTCTGCTATAATGTAAGTGATACTGTAGCAGGAACAAACTTCAGATCTTGAAGAAATGTATTTAAATCCAAAAGTTTTACTGTTTCACAATATTTCACAACTGTAATTAATTCCTGATCCAACCGATGCAACTATAAAAAAAAGAAATATAAAAAAATTACAGTCAACGACGCTGCATGCGTCATGTGGTGCGTCTGTACTCTGCCCACGCGTCGTGCTTTCTGCTTCCTTGTTTACCGTAACTCAAAACCCCTGCAAGGCAGGCGGTGAGACAACGAGACAATGAGACGGTGAGGTGCAGTCTGTGTTTTGAGAATTTTAGCTGAGCCGAAACTGGAACGGCCCAATTTACTTTCGCCAAATTATTCCACAGAATACGTCTAGTGATGCATGCTTCTCAGTCCGGCTCTGCCTTGCTCTGCGCGCCCGGCGATAATGAGCGATCGTTTTTACCTTCCCCGTTCTCTTTGGCTGATTTTTCATGATGAGAGCCATCATCTCATTTTTCACGCCACAATGGCCAAATGCCTCTCCGTCCCCTCATTAGATTCACCTGTCTTTCCTTTTCTCTCCACGTTCAGGTGTCCAGGCAGATAGCACGTTTTAATAAGCGTGATTCTTCCTGATGTTCATTCGCATCTCTCTCTCTCTCTCTCTCTCTCTCTCTCTCTCTCTCTCTCTCTCTCTGTATCGATCATTAGTTAGAGCTGGGTAGACGTGAAATTGCTGGAGAGGAGGACGGATGTGAAAAAAAAGAAGAAATGATGATATACAGGGCGAAACTGGGAATGTTTTTCTTTCCTTTCGTTTTACTTGCGTTTGTCATGGTGCTGGCGTGCATCCACGGAAAATGCGCTACTTGGTGCCAAACTCGAACAAGCCTGACTGGTTTAACAGAAAGCTAATATTCTTCTCCTGTCTGACTTTATTTATAACTTTGTGGTCTTGATTTGGGGCAAAATGATCTGTTCTTTAATTAAGTGTCTTTAAAAAAAAAAAAAAAGAATAGAAAAATGATGTAATCAGTACCAGCTGCAGTTTTTTGTTCAATCGTACTGGAAAGCGCTATCCACCTCTTCCACATGCACAAGCTCACAAATGCTTGTGTTGCTCCTTTCTGTCCACAGCTAATGATTTGCTCTCTTGATTGTATAAAGCCTTACTGGGATTCAAACTGACGCTCTCCTGATTGCATTGGATAGAATTTAAGAGTTAAGAGTTGCTAATTAGCTAAAACTATCACAGGGTGTCTTCAGCTTAATATCACTTAATAATCAGCGAAGTTCTTACGCTATAAATCCTGTTTATATTTTCCGTTTGTTTATTCGGCTGAGATTTCATCAGGTATGCAGTTGACTCGTCTCGAGTCGCTTCCCAGTTACAGGTGAGCGCTTTAAGAGCCGAACGTTTCCGCTCTGAACAGGGAAGAGTTCAGCCGTGCCGTGTCGTTCCACTCGAGCGCTCAACCACAGAAAACTCCACAGAGGAAGCTTTTTCTCTCAGACTCTAAGATGTGGTTAAGGTTCAGTTCCCTGTCTCTCCACTCACTTTCGCACACAGGCGAAGTTTTTCAGTCGGGTTAAGTAGCTTTGTGTGTGTGTGTGTGTGTGTGTGGTGACGTGGTGGAGATGGTAATCCTCTCTCTCTCTCTGTCTGATGGAAAGAAACAGACAGCCTCCTCTGTGATGTGCGCCATGTGAAGCTCGGTGTACAGTACCTTCAGCAGGAAAGGTCTCATATCACAGGAGGGTTTGCATATGTTTTTTTTTTTTTAAAGCAAAAGTTTTTCGCCTTCTTTAGCAGCACTAATTAAAGAGGTAATAAAAAAGGCAGATTAAGTAAATCCCTTCACCATACTGTAAGAGTTTGCTATAAATAAGGTAATACTGTGAGTTAGCAATCTCAACATCGAGCTAGGATTTTCTTAATGCTATAAATTCAAACGTCTTTGTGGTCCTCCATTTCATTAGTTCCCTGCTCACAACATCACACAGTCAATGTTCGGTTCATGATTGCAGGTATGATAGTTTTATATATAGGCGGCACGGTGGCGTAGTGGTTAGCACTGTCGATTTGCACCTCCATGGTCCGGGTTCGATTCTCGTCTCTGTGTGCATGTTCTCCCCGTGCTTGTGGGTTTCCTCCCAAAGGCATGCACTCTCAGTCGCCATCTATACCGCTTAATCCTGTATTCAGGGGGGGCCTGGAGACTATCCCAGGAGACTTTGGGCACAAGGCGGGGTACATCCTGGACAGGGTGCCAATCCATCGCAGGGCACACACACACACATAGAGTACACGCACTCTTGCCAATTTTTGAATGCCAATTAACCTAACCTACATGTCTTTGGACCATCGAAGGATACCGGAGTACCTGGCGGGCAACGTGCAAACTCCCTCCGCACTCTCACATCAATTGAGGCTCTAAGCCAATCACTGGTGGCAAGCAAATGGAGCGGATAGCGCTGTCCTCTGAGTTCGTTACGCCGCCCTCCACGGGGCGCGAGTAAGCAGTTCAAAGAAAATGCATTCGTCCGGTATCATGCGGCTCAGAGGAAACTGCTAATGATGGGACGGAACCGACTACGACTAAATTAAGGAGGAAATCAGAAGAAAAACAATGATTAAACAGGTGCTTGCCATGCTAATTTGCATCCCTTCTTCCTTTTCATCTTCTACTAACAGGCTTTCATGTTTTCAGTTGAAAGTTACATTCATAAGCACTGTAAATTACAGCCAGTTCCCTGCTGCTGCTGCTGCTGCTGTAACTACTGTAGCAATGGATTTGGAGAATGAAGCTAATATGGAGCATAGAATCTAAAATCTAAAAGAAAGAAACAAAAGAAACTTTCATTTAGATTTGTAATCTGTGTTAACTTCTCTACCTGCCCTAGAGAAGGTGTAAAAGTGATTGACATTTAAATGATTGACATGTCATTTAACACTTCATGGTGATGAGACTATCAGAAAATCGTTAAAGAAGGCTGTACGTCTGTGAATAACGATCCTACGAGCTGATCTCACTGCAGTCGTTAGCGGGTGGAACACCTGATCCTTGAAAATCCACAGATAACGTGTCGCATCTGTACACACAATCATTCACCGACACCATTCGCACATTACAGAAACGCATCTGCGAGTTATTGCCACATCCCCCGTACAGTCCTGATCTCGTTCCAAGCCATTTCCAGACATGAAGCAGCCTCCGCATCTTAACTCCGGCGCACTGAGAAAACTTTCTACCTTGCTGGTGTCCAAGCGCTAGTGAAACACTGGGATAAGTGCATTAGCGTAGCGGGGGATTATATAGAGAAATAAAGGGAGTTTTTACTCTCGTAACCGTGTTCTATAATTCTTCCAAATAAAAAAGTCCCGGTTTGACTTGAACACCACTCGTATACCTACAGATGTGGCCATTACGAATGCGAGTCTCAGGGAAAGGGATCTCACGAGATGTCGCAACAGTGCGCGAGCCGCTGTGAATTTCTCAGGCACATGGCGTACATTACCTGTAGGGGGCAGTCGTGCTTCAATCTCAGGTGTCGCGTGAGTAAATGTAAGTAAATATCAACAACATTAAGGACCTTGGAGCACGGAGTAAACACTGGACATCACACACAAATCCACTTCCACCTCCAGCCAGGCGGCTGAAACTGCTGCACTCTTAACAACACACATTTAGCCAGAATGCTAATCTCTCAGTCTCATTAATTATTCCATAAGTCTGATAAGCAGAGGACAAACATGTTTTGCTCTTATCTCTGATGTTTCTCAGAGATTCACTGCACCACCTCCTTTATCTCCTCCTTCTGCTTCTCAGCTTCATTTATGCTCTCACTGCAAAGCACTCAACGCGGTCTCGCACCTGACCACAAGATTATCTGAACCTTTAAAGAAGAATTAAGCTAAACCAGCCCTTAAACGTTATTATAATACATCCATCCGTTTCCTTAATGAACTATAGAAACATTATAGACTACACAATAAACTCCATCACACTTGAATTCAGTTTTTTTATATATATATTCAGAAACAGAAAAAAATCTTTTTAGAAGCTTATTATACTAGAATTTCCCAAAATGTGGATTATTGTAATTAAGGATTATTTTTGTAATAAATTTGCATATTTAATTAGATATATTTAATAAAGCCTATTTTTTAAATCATTCAATTAATATTATTTTTGTTTATTTTTTTTTTACAAAAATCCAATATATATATTTAGAAGGGTTGGCTGTGACATTTACAGTGTGTGTGTGTGTCTTTGTTTACATACCCTATGCTTTTGTAATATCTTTCCTTAATTATGATATGTCAGGTCTTGTTGCCCTTAAATCTCGAAGCATTTTTGCCATTTTGCGTTTTGCAGTTTTTTTTTTTTTTTTTTAATAAACATATACAGGGCTCAGGATTGCATAGTACAGAATGACATAGTCTTTTTATGAACTATAGAAACATGACCAAACAAAACAAAACAAAAAAAAAACGGGTCACATAGGCAATGAAAAATGTGTATTTATTGTTGTTTTTAATTGTTTCTATGACCAAATAATAATAATAATAATAATAATAATAATAATAATAATATGTTCATTTTGAGAGTTCTACATTTTTGCGACACCATTCCCATATTCCTGTAGCCGTCAAATCAAGAGTACCCTTTATAAAAGTAATAATAACGTTTGTTCTACCGGTCATATCTAAAACCCCCAAAAGCCACAGTTTGAAGTCTGAACACACACCAGCAAGGCTTCCATATGAGAACATTTTGTTTTTAAAATCATTATTAACCTGTGCCGGCATGGATCTGCGCCGCTTGAGTTTTAAGGGACATTATTAAGTCATTTTTTCATTAATCATGCACATTCTTGTCATTCAAGTGACTCACATAATGGATTTATCCAGGATCGCTGTCAATCATCTACTGTATAAATAAACATGATGAAGAGCTTCTAACGCTTTCCCTTTTGTCAGAACGATCATGTGTGAGCAAGGCATCACTGTTCCGCCATTAGAGGACCAGCAGGCTGAGCAGACGGCTTCACCGGCGGCGACGTGACGCAGGGTCGGGGTCTAATTGCCCCCGAACGGAAACTCGGTGATTACTCAGTCCAGGTGCAGCTGGAAGTTCAATCACTAACCAATCCGTTCCTCTTTCTATCCGCAAGTAAGCTGAACTGCAAAACTTTTACTTTGCACTTTTTAAACTTCATCCTAAAGGAAGACAACGTCTCCAACTAAGTATTCCTGTGATACTTCCTGGCCCTCGCTTGCATCAGAGTGGCCTTGAGTTTTTTGTTGTTGTTTTTTTTAATCCCAAAGCACAGCTCTATTAATCATGAGGTTATAGGCGTAACAATCATTACAGCAAAACAACAGAGTTACTCTAGGTCTATTTTCTCTGAACCTGAAGAGAAGAGTGTTTCTAAATTTATGAGATTTTATACACACTCTAATGTCCTTTATATACCGCAGCAAAGCCAGGTCTCATGTCTCAAGGCAAACTGGAAAACTTCAGAAGAAAAGAAAACAATCGTTTTCTCTTGGCTTTTTTCCTATTGAAAAAAAAAAACTAAAACATTCTTGGCCATTTTAAAAGGAACATTGTTATTCAAGTCTTTTGAGCTTATTAGTGGGAAATTAGCTCGCATTAGATTTTATTAGCACTTACTGTATGAAGCTATTTTGACCAAGGATGCTTCTGAAGTGCTTCTTAAGGGAAGTACGTGACATGCTGTTCACATCTCCTCTCAAGCTGCAGACCACAACAGGTTCTCCATCAAAGCCAGAAAGAAAGGTTACGGCTGGAGAAGTCAGAGCTCTTACTAGTATCGAGTCTTGTACAAATACCATGCTGCTTTAGCAGTGATAGTGATACTAGTATGAAAAGTCATATGCCACTATATGATGAAAGCCTGGTGTACCTTTATACTCTAGCAAACAGATAACATGATATACTGTAAGAATGTATTTCACAACCCTGCAGTGAGCGCTGCCTAGCTAAAAGAAAAAAAGTCAAGAGACAGCGGTCTATCCGTCTATTTAAACCACGTTCATGAACGGTGCTTGGCTGCACAGACCTACAGTATTGCTTCATGCTGTAAGAAGTTATTATGTTTCCGAAGGACCACAACAGGTGTAGTGGTTAGCACTGTCGCCTTGCACCGCCAGGGTCCGGGCTCGATCCCCGGCCAGGCTCGATTCCCGTCTCTGTGTGCATGGAGCTTGCATGTTCTCCCCGTGCTTGGTGGGTTTCCTCGGGGTACTCCGGTTTCCTCCCACAGTCCAAAGACATGTAGGTTAGGCTAACTGACGTTCCCAAATTGCCCTTAGTGTGTGAATGAGTGTGTGAGTGTGTGTATGTCTGTGTGCCCTGCGATGGATTGGCACCCTGTCCAGGGTGTACCCTGCCATGTGCCCCAAGTCTCCTGGGATAGGCTCCAGGCCCCCGTGACCCTGAATACAGGATTAAGCTGTATAGATGATGAGTGTGTGAGAGTGAGTGAGGACCACAACGTCTTGCAACATACAGTACAGTCTCACACACTAGGGGCGAGTTGGAAAAGCCAGTCGGCCTACTGTACAAAGCAGTGCTGTATTACTAGTTGAAGAGAACCTGGAGAAAACTCCTCAAGCACAAAGACATACTACACACACCTGAGGAAAGATTCAAACCCTCAACCCTGAAGGTGTGATGCTGAAATCTTCTGGTAATACCTCTAGATGAGTTAACAAATAATTTTCCCAGTATGTTATTCTTACAAATAGCCATTATTGGTTACTGATAATGATAGATTTCGAAGCACTCTCACTAACTCGTTCTCTATAGTATTTATCCCGTACAGGGTTGCAGGAGTCATGGAGCATATCCCATGGGGACATGGGACACAAGGCAGGATACACCCTGGATGGGGTAGCAGTCAATTGCACAACAGTACAGGTTAAGGGCCAGGGGTAGCTCAGTGGTTAAGGCATTCGACTACGGTTCAGAACAACCAAGTCGTCCCTGTTGGGCTCTTGAGTAAGGCCCTTAACCTGCTCCATATAAGGGCGTCTGGCAAATGCCTTAATGTAAATGTACTACAGGCAATTTGGAAACATCAGCATAATCTGCATATCTTTAGATGGTGGAAGGAAACTGGAGTACCCGGAGGAAACCCACCAAACATGTGGGGTGGGGGCATACTCTACAAACTCCACACAAACAAACCTAAAGGCAGGACTTCCTTTAGGAAGGTCACAACATCGACCCTGGAGGTGAGAGGCCACCCTGCTAACCTCTCTGACACTTTGATCTGTTTTTGATTTCGAAGCAATGAAAAGAGAAAACAAATCACGTTCTCCGCTGCAACTCAACTTTATCCAAGGTAGCTAATGTAGCGCATAAACACAGATAGCTAACATTATAGTAGTGGAGGAATTGCATAAATATATACACGTGTACATGTATAAACTTAGGACTTATGAACTAAGATAAATAAAAATACATTTTTTATTGATTAATAGTTATGTATGTTACTCATTTTTGTACGAGTATTAGCGAATACCTAAAAGCTTGTTCTTGGTCAAGCAGTGACTTTGGGTGGTCCACATCTATGAAATGCCCAAGCTCGTGATTTAGCCGTGTTCTCTGTAATTAGTAAGCTACAGTAGCCCACAGGCACACATTTGAAACAGCTGGTCTCATTTTCCAGCCTGCCTCTGTGATTGTGATGCATTGTGCCATGTTGGAAGTGAAGTCCTCAGCACTCCGTCAACAGCCTCCAGCCTCATTCATTTCTCTGGCACGTTTTAAGAGTCAGACAGATTTACTGGACGAACGAGTTCGAACAGGTGCTATTGAGTGAACTGATGGATTTATAAAGCTCCAGCTCGCTTTTCCAGCCGATTGGCGCTGCCTGGCTGGACTGCCACCATTTTTTCTTTTTTCTTTTTCTTTTTTTTTTTTACATGCAGGAAAGAGTTGGTTTCAAATGTGTGAGTCTGTCAGTTTATGTTCGGAGAAGAGCAGGCAAGGGTAGATGGCGAATAAAGGAATAAATCACCTATACGCCTTGTCAGTCTTGAGTTATGAGTTGCGGTGACATGGTTTCTGCCTTTGTTTACAGAGCTGCAGACATTTAGCCCATGGACCCCTCGGGAATTTAACACACGTCATAAAAAAAATAATAATAATAAAATAAAAACTTTTGCCTTCATACATATGGGACTGGAATCACAGTGAAATAATGCTGAACAAGTCCAATGCGGTTCACAGTGGAGAAAAAGCATTAAAAGTGAAGATACAGCAAGCAATGTTAAAAAAAAAAGTAGAAGAAGAGAGAAAACAAAATCAAGATGACAAATGTTAGAAAAATTCTAAAAAAAAAAAAAAATACAATAAGTTAGCAAGCATTAGAAATTGTAAGGAAAAAAAGCTAGCTAGAAGACATTAAACATTGAGAAATTTCCGAACCAAAGCAGACTAGGAAAGCAAAAAATAAAAAGTTTCCAAAATAAAGCTAGCTTTCAAAGATAAAGTAACTGTCGATTGTTAGAAAATATTCCAATAGCTATTAAACTTGAAAATGTGCTAAAATACAGCTAGCTTTTAAGCAATAAATACTAGCACAAAGCTAACAAGTAAACTTTATAAAATGTACTGTGCTAAAGCAAAGCTAGCTACAAACCTGATGATTGAAACCAAAGATTTATGAAGCCTTGTTGATTGAAAAAATAATTAAAATTAGGGTTACAAACTTTTATTTATTGTAAATCTTTAACCCTTATAAATTATTGTAAATTTTTAAATCTTCCAGAGTCCTCATACAGTAAATCTTCTTTGCATATCTTTGATTTCAATCCACAAATCTTCATAAGTCTTCTTCAATTAACAAGCCTTTGTAAGTCTTTGGTTTCAATCATTAAGTCTTCATAAGTTGTTGTGTCCAATAAACAAAACTTATGAAAACTTCTGAACATTTACAAAGAGTTGTTGCTTAAAGACCTAAGAAGACTTGATAAGTGAAACCAAAGACTTATAAAGACTTCTTAATTGAAATAAAAGAGTTACAAAGATTTGTTGCTTAAGGAAGAAGACTTTGGAAGACTTAAAAGACTTTTTCATTGATGTCAACGACTTTAAAGGTTTTCTACTTCAATAATAAATTCTGTGTCAGTATTTGTCTTTAGTTTCAACCAATAAATCATTGTAACTATTTTATTTTAATCCAGAAGTTTTTGTAAGTCTTTAACTTTAACCAACAAGTCTTTGTTAGTTGTTATAAAATAAAGCTAGCAAGAAAATTTTGAAAACTGCACTATAACAGAACCAGCCAATAAGCATTAGAGAACGTACTAACACAAAGCTAGCAAGTAAACTTAACAAAGGGGGCTAGTAAATAAAACTGTTCAAAAACAAAGCTATGTAAAACTAAAATGCTTTTAAGTAAAACAAAACAAAAACAAAGTGAGTGATTTTATAGTACTTATGAATGAAATCTGCAGACCTTAACTATATAAAACAAATTAGTAAAAAAAAATTATGTATTTATTTTTTTTACTTTTGAACATGTGTATAAGAATCAGTAATGGGATGCTGATGGTTCTTGATGTTCTCCCAGTCGGAGGTCTCCCGCTCTGAAATGCGGATGCGCTCACACGTACAGCCGCCGGCTCACGGATAATGTGATAAATGTTCACCCGCGCGAGAAGACGTGGAACAAGATAGATGTGAAGGCCTTTCCGGGCTGCACGCCATGTTCCACTAGGCTGTCCTTAAATACCACGCCAATTGCCCTTATGCCTGACTCCCCCTCCCCCTCTGTCACAGAGGCTTGGGCAGTGCCACTGAGGGCAATCTGTATGGATGGCGATTGTGTAAATATTTTACACTATTACAATACTTACACTAATTCAGTGTAATTTATTTTACAATCTTTAGACACAAATGCTCACTTCTTTTGAGCTTTATTTCTCTATATAATCTCCTGCTACACTAATGCACTTATCCCAGTGTTTCACTAATGCTTGAATTCCTCAAGGTAGAACGAATTCAGCCCCCTTTACCATTTATACTCCTAACTCAAATCTAGGAACCTCTGTAGTCCAACTAGGGAGCGTGGAGGTCAATGGTGAGCACTGTATTTATTCCCATTTTCACAACTGTGATAGGAAATTAGTCTGATCCGCATGTCTTTGGATTGTGAGAGGAACTCTGAGTACCAGGAGGAAACCCACCGCTACACCATCGTGTACATGCACATGTTCTATAAAGGTTGCTTTCTTGCCCTCTATCGTTCCCTCTCTTTCTCTTAGCGTCTGTTGATTCTCTATTTTTGAATCCTCCCGTCTTTCTCTCTTATCTCTCTCTCTGCAGCACGGTAATGAAATCACAGTGTGTACTGTGTGAGAGGCTGAGGGCCATTAGCTCACCGAAATCAGATTACAGAGGCAGAGACAAAGGTAATGTAACAGATGTTCGCTTACATCCCACAGCTTTACTGTCTCTCTCTCTCACACACACTTGTTAAGGAGTTAATCTGAAAGTGTGATGCTATATTTAAAAAAAAAAAAAGTAACCCAAGCAAGTGATCAGTGCTAGACGTATTAGTGCTAGACCTTGAGTTGCAAAGCCTCTGACTATAAAAGAGAATATACGCTTGGAATGTTTTTTTTTTTTTCGAATTTTGTGATATATGATGAAAGAAAGTGTTAGCTTTAAGTCTTGCTATACATTTGAATTTTGATAGCTTTTTTAGTGTGTATTCAGTGTATTTAATGATGAACACTTTCGTGCATTGATGGTCAGGTCTAGAAGTTCTTCTACAGTTTCTTTGTTAAATATAACATAAATTTTATGCTTACAGTATATTCTCTGTAAAACAATCAAACTCAAACCAAGAGGCCCCTGTAAATCTGATGTGAATTACATTCATTGTTGTGCATTTAATACAATGTTTAAAMACTTTTTATATAAAAGTTTTCAATACAAATCTTATAAGGCCAACATTACATCAAATAGTCGCCATCTAAATATTTTAACTATTAGTTATTTAACTATTAGTTTAACTACTAGTATTTCATTTACTTTTAAAAGGACTTTAAGAACAAGAATTTTTTTTTTTGTGGATTTTTCCTTGATTTTCTCCCTAATTTAGTCGTGTCCAATTCCTCCCCGTCACTAGGGGGCGCTCACGCACCGTTGGGGGTGGAGTAACACACTCGGAGGACAGCACTATCCGCTCCTTCCGCTCGCGTAAGCTTACAGACGCCCCTGACTGGCTGTAGAGCCGTGATTAATGTGGGAGCACTAAGTACCTCTCATCCCTTCCCTCTGAGAGAGTTCGGCCAATCAGATCTCTCTAGACCTCCGGCTGCGAGAGGTTACAGCATCACCCAGGAATCGAACTCGCGATCTCCAGATGATAGGGCGAGCGCTTTACCACTGCAGCACTTCAATTTAACAGATGAGGACTTTTCAATAGTTTGATGTAGTTCCATCAATCTGAGCTACAGTATGCTGGAAAAACTCCAAGGTGGGAAGACACTTTTTTGTGTATTTAACATCAAAGACAAAAAAAAACAAAACTTTCAAGACAAACATCAACAGCCTCCCCCAAGGAGTCTGTCTCCATAGCATTGCCTCCAACAATAAGGTTTATCCCCAAGGCACAAAACATGGAACGGTGCTCCAGTCATCTCAATATTTTGCAGATATCATTCCCATCATGTTGGTCCACCTGTGGGTTACACACCATCACTTAGTGTTGCAATATAACTAACATTTATGTCAAGCATTTTTGTGAATGATGTACAGCTACACATGGATTTAATGTGAAACGTGTTTTCTCTTATCAATACATAAAATAGTGTATGTGATGTGAACATTAATATTTCTGGTTAATTTACCTGAAGATGTAACGTGTGAGGGATAACAGGATACAGTGCGTCAAACCCTAGATGAATAGGATATTTAACTGATGAATTTACAACTTCATTAAACATATCCCAATCGCTTCTATAACTATAAAATATTATAAAATATGCCAACAGACTTTCCGCACACAACTTTAATGAAGATTACTTAGTAATTTAACTAAAATTACATTTAAGATTTAATTTATGTGTACTAACGAAACACACATTTCTCATACATTATAGCCGCCTATTGGCATAGAATATAAAAACATGAACTCCCCACAGCCCCATATCAAAGTGCAATGGTGGAAAAGTGAATGAGCATGGAAATGAGCTTGCTCCTACCACAACTACAACATTAAAAATGTAGGTAGAAATTCATATAAACTTACCATAAAATCCTGCCAGCATTAAGTGGCGTACTGCTCGCTTCAGACGTGAAGAATCCAGAAAGTTCCTCAGGCCGTGTCTCAATTCCACAAACACAAAGAGCGGACTTGACTTGGAAGTGCACACTCGAGGGTTTGAGGACTCCGGGTATAGTGCAAATAGAACGCAGCGTACAGGATGTGTCTCACAGCCACGATATTATTATACCATAACCGTATTATACCAACGATTACCTGTTAGAAATACATAAAATAAAAAATCCTGTTTTAACCACTGCAGTGACGTCACAGCCAGCGGTAGCTTTCAGAAGTTCCTGCCGAAGTGAGGCTATGTTGAGCGGCTATATGAGCGCGGAGCACCATAGGATTGCCTGAAGCACAAATCTCCAAAATCGTTCAGGCAATTTTTTAAATAGACGCTATCTTTAATAACTGATTGATGTTTTGAGCTGTACACACATACATTCTCGCTTAAACTACTCTTAAAACTACACTTTGTGACACAATAACAGTAATATTTAAAACATTTTGCAGGCTGCCGTTTGAGAAACTAAATTTTTGGGAATAAAGAATAAACCAGTTGTTGGGTCAAAATAACCCAAACAGGTGTTCATGTGTAAATGACCCACTACATCTCATTTGACCCAGCATTACCCAACCCAACAATGTGTTTAAAGTCCCCGAAATAACCCAGAATTTTGACCCAACATGAACAACCCAACAATGTGTTTACAGAAACAACCCAGCATTTTTTAGAGTGTAATACCCAGGACATCCTCAGACATCGCAAGTCCCAAGCCTGGAAAAATGGATGGGATGGAAAACAGGACGTGCATCCGGCATGAAACCTGTGCCAGTATCTTGCAGATCAAATGATGTAATGTGGCGACTCTGACAAAGGGAAAACGTCCAGGAAGTAAATTAGCTGTAACTATAGAAACAATAATGTAGTAGCTCGCCTTCTGACCAATCAGGTTTCAGTATTGACCTTTGCTAATAAAGTTAATAATCTTCCCTGTTACAGCTAGCCAGCAAACATCTACGGAGCAAGGCTCGTTCAGGAAAATTCTATTAGTTTATCTTTATTGTGCGCACACAGCATTTATAATATGAAGAGACATTTGTTTGTGCCTTGGAGAAAGAACTCCTGAGTCACCGGCTTGTGCTGGGAACTCAGAACAGAACAGGACTGTTCAATTATGCAGACAGAAAGCAGCAATATTTCCGCTTTAAGCTGCATGTCATACTTCAGTGAAGAGTAAATTGCACATCACTGCAGCTATTATGTCTTTTATTCTGTGAAAATATTGTCTTACTGTCTGTCTGTCTGTCTGTCTGTCTGTCTGTCTGTCGATCCACCCCTACTGTCACACTAATCAGTTTCAGGCTTAGCCAAGTGAGCTTCACACTTCCTGCATAAATGCAGTCTGTTAGCATCGCATACACATAATGTGTTTGTTTACAGACTAGCTAAAGACTTTTTTCTGCCTGTTGAGACAAGCGTGCCATAAATCAGCCTCCATCAATAAACGAGCTGACAAATATCGACTAGGAAGAGTGGTAGAGTGGGACAGAATTGAATTTCAGTCTGTGATGGAAAAATATTGAAAAATGTCCGAGGAAGTAATAGAAATTCCACTTTTAGTTCGAAGAAAACGTTTCTAAGGCAGATGCTCAGCCACATACAAACAAACCATCATGAACCACACAAAGCGGAGACGCAGCCACACGGCCATGCTAATTAAACCGCTCCTATTGAATCTCGTCTTCTGTTAATTAGAGAAAACACCAGAGGATTTTTTTTTCTTTAATTAGCTCCATTACCATGTTCACTACTGATACTGATACCGAGAGCAAATTGCCTGATTACAAATTACATCAAATTACATCTCAAGGACAACATGGGCAATCGAGCATAAGGGTTGGCTCATTTTGCAATGACTGGCTACGATATGTTGCTTTTTGTAAAAAGTATTTGGATCGATAGAAACCCAATCTCCTTCAAAAGGGAAAAAGGAATTTTGTTTTTGAATTGAATTTGCCTTCCAATAGTTCCAATGTAATTACTTCAGCTACACAAACCAGTAGCATGGTCTTCAGGAAATGTCAGAAACCACACCAATCCTGTCTGGCAATCAATCAATCAATCAATCAATATTAACTTTGCTAACTAGCTTTTTTTTATAATTCCAGTTAGTCAAAACAGTAGTTTTGACTCATTCCGTAAATAATAAATAAATGCATAAATGTATCATATAAAACCTCACCATGTTAACTATAATGTGTTCCCCTTATTAAATAACAAAATAATTTTCTTTCTTTCTTTCTTTCTTTCTTTCTTTCTTTCTTTCTTTCTTTCTTTCTTTCTTTGTCTGTTAGTTTGTTTATTTTTTAGTTTGTTTGCTTCTTAAGTCTAGCTTTGTTGTGGATCATTTAATTATTCATTCATTTATTTATTTATTTAAGATAGCTTCTTTGGGAACATTTATTTATTTATTCATTTATTATTATTATTATTATTATTATTATTATTATTTTAATATTTTTATTATTTCTAGCTTTGTTGTGGAATTTTCTTATGTATTTATTTAGAAACATTTTGTTTTGAGACATTAATTAATGAATCAATCAATCTATTAGAATGAATAAATCTTTAATTAATCTATTATAATTAATTAAATTATACATATAACTGCTAGCTTTGTTTAGGAACATTTACAAGTAATAAATATCTGTTGAAATTTCTTTAATATGAAGAAAAACGTTGCTCTAATTAATCACAAACTAATGCTTAATCCGTCATCAGTAGAAACTCAAACAAACTAAACTTTCACACTAAAGCACTCTGTACTCTGAGAGAGACACAAAACTAAAACTGCTTCCCATAATACATACTTTGTTACAGTAGCTGGACATGATTGTATTTTTTGTTGTATTTGAAAAGAGCTTCTGTATATTAGGAGTTTATGAAAACACTCATGGATCACTAGTCAGAGATAAATGTCACTAGTCCGCGTGTGTAATAAAATGGATTATAAATCCTTGGCTTTGTTACTGATCGTTCATCCCCAAACAGTATTACTGCTGCCTGAGTAAACAGAAATGTACTTTATTCTAGCCAAGTACATTTTACTGTCATCGAAACTGTAGATGACGCACCATTATGCTGACATGGTGGCCAGTTCAGGACTAAGTATGGGTATGTTTACGGCCAGTAATGGCAAGAAAATCGTACTTTTTATTTTATTTATTTATTTATTTATTTATTTATTTATTTATTTATCACATTTGGAGTCTGGGTCACAAATGTCTGTAGGGGCATTTTAATGAAGAACTACAAGGCATCATTTGTAAAAGCTGAGCCAGACAGTGCATTAGATTAGATTAGATCATAATCAATCATGAGCAGAAGCAAAGTGCCACAGGTGGAACAGCGTCAAGAGTAAACAGTTAACAAGGTTCAAAACCTGAAAGGACAGAATTACACCACTGAGCTTTTGTATTACTGCATTGTATTATCAGTTCTATGGTAAAACCTCATGCCGTCACGTGCAACCGGTCCATGGCCACACCCTGGGGCGAGATGACAAAGCCCAGGAACGTGGTGGAGCGCTTGTGAAAAGCGCACTTCTCCAACTTACAGTACAGTTGGTGGGCGAGCAATCTCTTGAGGACCGCCCTGACGTGTTGGGTGTGTTCTTTGGCGGTGCGGGAGTAAATCAGGATATCGTCTAGGTAGACGAATACCCATTGGCCCAACATGTCCCTGAGAACGTAGTTAATGAAGTGCTGGAAAGCCGCTGGAGTGTCCAAAAGGGATGACGAGTCACAAAGGGATGACCAGGCTTTCATAATGTCCAGTCGGGGTGATAAAGGCTGTCTTCCACTCATTGCCCTCTCTGATACGCACCAAGTTGTAGGCGCTCCGGACGTCCAACTTTGTGAAAATGGTGGCACCAGAGATGGCGTCCAGGGCTGAGTTGGTAAGAGGCATGGTGATGTTGTTTAGCCCCCGATAGTCGACACAAGGGCGTAAGTCGCCCGTATTTTTCTTTATGAAGGAAAATCCCGCGGCGGCAGGCGAGGAGGCGAGTCAGATGGTACCTTGGCGGAGAGCGGATGACACATACACCTCCATCGCCCGCATCTCGGTGGTGGAGAGAGAATATAGACGACCACGGGGTGGAATGGAACCTGGCTGGAGTTCAATAGCCAGGTCGTAGGGGCGATGAGGAGGAAGGTGGTTGGCACGTTTCTTACAAAAGAATTCAGCCAGGTCCTGATATGCAGTGGGGATGGCGTTGGTGTCGACATCAGGGGCCTCAGACTCCCTAGAGCACGTCCCAGCCGGCGCCCGTAGGCAGAGTTCGAGGCCCCCATTGTAGGATACGGTTTTGAGACCAGGAGATGAGAGGGTCATGTTGAAGTAGCCAGAGATATCCGAGGATGATGGGTGGTGATGAGATGGAGGTGAGGTGGAAGCGGATTAATTCTTGGTGTTGATCAATGGTGAGGGTGATGGGTTGAGTCTGGGTGGTGATGGGGCTGGAGGAAAGGGGCTGGCCGTGGACGGATATTACTCGAACAGGCTGGGATAACGCTTCAGTTTTCTCCCGCAACTTTTTGGCATAGGAGGGGTCAATAAAGTTTCCGGCGGCACCGGAATCGATGACCGCGGAACTTTGGACTCGTTTGTGGCCAAATTGCAGGTGTACCTCAACCAAGAGACGCGAGACGCTGGGTGTGGTGGCGGCGAGATGGAGGGGACCCGGCAGATGGCTCTATGACAGGCGTGGCAACAGCCGACTGAGCAGCCGCCCCGCGGATGGTCGCGTTCTCCTGCCGTAGCTCCGCCACCTCGTGGCGCAAAACCGAGACGTCTTGGAGGTCCTTTTGGAGAGACGCGACTTCACAACGGAGCTTATTGATCAGCTCGGCATGCTGGTCAACCACATCGCAGAGGCGAGGCAACTCTGCTGTGTTTATTGCTTTGGGCTCAGTCATTCTGTCACGAGCAACCGAAGGATAAACACAACAGCCTTAGCAGTTAGCCCGTGTAGCGTGGATGGTAAACTCAAACGTGGAAGTAGTGCAAGTAGGCAGGATAACCACGCATTTAGTCTAAGAACTCTCTTACGCAAAGAGCAAGGATCTACACAAATAAACCCGCATTCTAGCAACACACACTCAATCAAAGAAGCAACCCGAATTGGTGAGTACTCACAGAATAGTCGGCGAAGCGACGGCAAAGGCATGGGCGAACTCAATGACTGAGCAATGTTAAGCGACATTTTGTCTCCTTTTATGCTTCCTGGTTCGCGACCATACTACTTCCGGGTCCTAGTGCCGGTCGTGTTACGAGTGTGCATGACACACGCTAAGGATATGGAAGACCTTATGCTTTATCTAAGGAGATGTTTATGGAAGGAGTCTCCAGTGTCACTGCTTTGTAACATTATATTTATTCCAAAACCGGGGGGGGGGCAGGGGGTTTCTTTCTTTCTTTCTTTCTTAGTTAGTTTGTTTATTTATTCTAGTGTAGCTTTGTTGTAGAGCATTTCTTTCTTTCTTTCTTTCTTTCTTTCTTTCTTTCTTTCTTTAAGCTAGCTTCTTTAGGAACATTTATTTATTTATTTAAATTTATTTATTTATTTATTCGTTTGTTTAATTATTTATTTATATTATTAGCTCTAGCTTTGTTGTGGAACTCTTATTTATTTATTTATTTATTTACTTATTTATTTATGTAATTAATTAGGAACATTTAGATTTTAGACATGAATTATTTAATTATAATAGAATTTGTTAATTTATTAATTAATTATATTATAATGAATAAATCTATAACGAATTTGTCATAATTAATTAAATTATAAATAATTGCTAGCTTTGTTCAGGAATAATTTCTAACGTAAGGGATGATCTTCCCAAGGAAGAATAAAGCACTTTCGGTCATGCTGTTGTTGAAAAAAATAATCCACTACCAGGCGGTGACAGTAATTTTGCCTCACAGGGTTCATCTTACTGTTGATTATTTTAATCTCTCATTATATTTTATCCCTGAACAGTAGCATTTGCAGGCCTTGCAGAGATAAAGAGTGCGTGAATGGAAGTTAAGGATTTTAAGGTTGATACAGTATAACCACACATGAGCATAAAGAAGAGTTTTCCACTTGACTGCTGTAAGATCACATGATCTGAGACGTCTCGTTTTTCATCCCAGGTCTTGACAAAGTCTAAAAAATTTTTGTTTATTCCTCTGCCAGAAACTCACTCACTCACTCACTCACTCACTCACTCACTCACTCACTCATCTATACCACTTTATTCTGTGTACACAGTCACAGGGGCCAGCAGTCCATCCCAGAAGACTTACTGAATGAGGCGGTTTACACCCGGGATGGAGTGCTAATCTATCACATGCTCATTCACAGAATACGGGCAATTCGGGAACGGCAGTTAGACCAACCTGCGCGTCTTTGGACTGTCGCACTGAAACTGAAGCACGCAGAGAAAACCCAGTAAGCACGGTGAGAGCATGCAAACTCCATGCACACAGATCCTTAGGTGGGAATCGAACCCGGACCTTGGAGGTGCAAGGTGACAGTGGTAATCCCTACGCCACTGTGCGGCCACTGCTGGATACTGTACATTGCAAATTACAATATAACTCATCATTACAGCTATGATGAGCTGTGCTGATCTGATCTGAATGAAAATGCAACGATTAATTAAGCTCGAGAGACGAATCTGCCATGATGCATCACAAGCATGGCTGGAGCGGGGGCGGCTTTAAGCACGGGAGTCCCATGATGTAGAACGCTCAGTCCGATTCAATTAACATTTAAATAAAACGAGAGACACATGGACTGAGTAAAAGAGTCCAAAAAGACAGCTTTGCAGTGATGTATATTAATTCCGAAAACGGCCGATGGCCATCGTTTTTAGCTAATAGCTAATTTCTCAGGGAAAGGTGGACTGTTAGCTTGGGAAACTTTGTCATCTTGCCCATTTGCATGTATTTGTAATGATTCCGCTGAAATGAAAAGCTTTTATGGGATATGCGGTATAATCATAGAACTTAATACGCTGAACGGAACGTCTAGTATTATTAAACTGTCTATCATATGAAAGATTTCAAAAACGTGTCCCTAGCCTCCGTAGCGCCCACATATATTCAGCGTGGTGCTGACAATAATGCTAATACATTTTGGTTACAATAGTAATAATTTAATTAAATAATTATATTCCCTGTGCTGGAAACGTTTTTTTGGTTACAGCCTTGAGGTTCAGTAATCAGCCTGAATTATGCATGCGGTGGAAACACTTACCTCAGACACAGCGAGTACGCTAACCCTGAGTCACTCTCTCTCTAAGCGTGTGTGCCGTGACCCCACTGAGGCTCTTTCAGCACTCAATCACAGCTCTCCGCCTCAGCTCTCGACAGGCAAACTGCTCGCGATTGAGCTGAGATAGCAATCTGCAGCGGCTCAGAATGCTGGCTCGAGGCCTGTGCGGAGAACAGGGCAGGAAAGATTACTCACTCCGGGGCTCATGCTGTTGAGCTGGAGGAGCTTGATCTCCCACTCCCACGTGGGTGTGCCGCTAGTCACTGAACGAGACACAAGAATACGGAAAGTTACTCCTAAATACAGTATGTCTCACTTAGAAAGTAGAAAGTTGATCTGAAATAGTCACAGCGTTAGCGTTAGGCGACACTTGCGTTGGTGCCAAGATGATGTTATTTCTGCAATAATAGAAAACGAATGAAAATCTTTAGATTAGAAAATGATACATTTGTATGCTGTTCTAACAAATTACCTTATAAGGACTTAACGACTCCCACAGTAACTATAACAATTATACTCAGAACCTGTCTAATTCAATTTCATCCTTTATCTACAGGGTGGGCCATTTATATGGATACACCTTAATAAAATGGGAATGGTTGGTTATATTAACGTCCTGTTTGTGGCACATTAGTATATGTGAGGGGGCAAACTTTTCAAGATGGGTGGTGACCATGGTGGCCATTTGGAAGTCGGCCATCTTGGATCCAACGTTTGTTTTTTCAATAGGAAGAGGATCATGTGACACATCAAACCTATTGGGAATTTCACAAGAAAAACAATGGTGTGCTTGGTTTTAACGTAACTTTATTCTTTCATGAGTTATTTATAAAATGTGTTCAATGTGCTGCCCATTGTGATGGATTGAAATTGCTACATGATGATGTGTTTCCCTCTTTATGCAGCAATTTCAAATATCCAGTGGCCTTGAGGTTTCCATTGATGAAGACTGGCCCCACTATCTTTGTACCCCATATACCACACCATACCATCACTTTTTTGTTTTAACAGTCTTGGAGGGATCTATCCAATGTGGGTTAGTGTCAGAGCAGTTGAATGGCCCCCAAGGCCTCCCGATAACTTTGTGTTTACTTTCTGTTTACGTACGTATCATAAGCACTCTCACACACTCCTATTTCGTTGACCCCCTGTATAAACAATCATATAAACAATCTTATAAGAATACAGAGTTTATTCTCATTATACACTTTTTTTCACATATAAAAAAAAAAAACATTTTAACAAAGGTGATGCATTAAAAAAGTTCCATTGTTAATGTACAGTATTTGAGTGAACAGAGCAGCTTTAACTGGTGTATGAAATAATACATACAGACAAATGCTAATGAAGACATCCCATAATTCAACTATGGTGCTTATGAAAAGAGACATATTAAAGTGTCATGTGACTCCTGTTCAAAGCTTTTGTGGCTTTATGTGTGTGTGTGTGTGTGTGTGTGTGTGTGTGTGTGTGTGTGTGTGTGTGTGTGTGTGTGTACAATGTCATAATGTGCCGGTGGGGAGGTGGGAAGCTTTGGATCTGCCGGTCTCCTGCCGAACGAGGATGCACACTCCATTACACATCGCTGTGTCAGTGTAGGTGTGTGTGTGTGTGTGTGTGTGTATGTGTGTGTGTGTGTGTGTGTGTGTGTGTGTGTGTGTGTGGAGAATGATAAAGCACAGCAGGAACCAGATGACCATGCAGGACTTGTGACAGCAACAAATGGGGATCAGACAGTAACCAGAAGGGATTAGACAACACTATGAAATCTGCTTAGCTTTCCTCATGACATTGTGTAGAGAGCAGACAGGAAGTGGCCGAAGAGTACAAAGGAAATTCAGCAGGATGTAGGGTCAAGAGTAATTAAATATTAATCCCATTGGTAATTATATTGTATCATGTAATAACATTAATCCAAAGGAGATTAAAAAAGCAGGTTGAGCAGATACTTAGCCATTTTTAAATCCAGACGGTATCTTAGGTTTCTGATATGACTTTAGTTACTATTTATAACACGTTTATGACAGTCTAACGATATTGTCTTTAATGATATTGTAATGACTGCCTTATGGGCATTTCATCTCTCGATATTTCAGTTAGTATTAATTTTGTCTAAATAAACTGCCAATGATGCTCTAATGATATCTTAATTATGGCATAATGTTAATTTTATATACTTTTTCTTAGTATTATTACATGTTTATGAATGATGCCTTAATAATAGCAAAATGGCAGTCATGTACAGTACATATTCTCTGTCCTTTATTTAGTTTTATCATACGGTATGTGACTCGCGTATCTCAGATGCCCATTTGCGTTTGCCGATGGGACAAAGAAGAGGAAGAAGTTGTGCTGTGCAGTTGTTGTTGAAAATCGGGTCCCTAGACAGAGGATAAAGTATTCATATTTGAGTATTATTTCCGCTCATACGTGATGAGTGGTGAATCGGGACCGAGTTTGAGAAGGGTGGCAGAACAATCCCCTCCCGTACAGATGACAACAAGGTGATATTGTTCGTCTTTTCATTTCAGGACTTTTTTGGTCCGTACTGTATTTATGAAAACCTCATCTTAATCAAAACATCTTAATCTTACCATAATGACATTTTTCACTACTTTAATTATGTGCATTCGTAAAAACCTGTGCCAATGCAGTGACACTGTAATGACCGTTATGACTATTTCCTCTGACCTCTCAGTTAGTGTTTATAAGAAACCCATCACCATATCTTAATTATAGCTCAAATGACAGTCATGTTAATATTCTCTCTATTAATTAGTGTTCTTAGATACTTATGTAAATAAAAACCTACAGAGACACTGTGATGAAATCTTATGGATAACATAATGACAGTCATGTGTATATATATATATATATATATATATATATATATATATATATATATATATATATTTGCATATTGCTTAAAAGTTATAACATGTTTATATTTATTTTATAAGATAACTGTGTCTTATAGTGCAATGACAGTTATGTGTATTTGTCAATCCATTAATTAGTATCTATAACATGTTGATGAAATCTTAATCTTCTTAATAATACTTTGAAAGGTTATGTGTATTTGTCAATTTATTAATTAGGACTGTTTATAAAAACCTATGATGTTTTTTGTTTAATTAGTATTTTGACATACAACACTCCACAGACACAGTATAATGAGATTTTAATGATACCATAATGACACGTCTTCATCTACTTATCATCTATAAGATGTTTATAAAAAACTACGACACTACATCCAGATATTCCAGAACCATTTGTTTTGACACTCAGAAATCATCACAGCATGAGCTTCCATCACTTCACATGGTGTTTATGTCAACATGAGAAGTGACAGCACTGTTCTTTAGGGAAGCTGTTCACATATGTTTATATCAATGCTATGTAGGTGTTACAGTATGTATGCTTATGAACGCTGAACTTAAGCCTAGTGTTAAAGTTGTACATAACATTGGTATACGATAAATCACAAGAACCCAGTCACAGTAGGTCTCATCAGTGTTTTTTTTCCCCATGATGGTCCTAGAAAAGAAAGAAGTGTTTATGAAGTTATTTTAAAACCCCAAAGTGGGATGATACGTGCCGTCTCTCGAGTCGTGTGTTGTTATGAGCAATTTAACCTTTTCGCCTACGTACTGAGCGAATATCTGGGGAAAAAAATCTCAGCATCACAACACGCCCACGATCAGAGATTCAGTACATCATGTTTCATCTCGAATGTGTCGATTTTAAGTGGTTTATGATCATACTGTAACTGTGACTTTATTCATGCCGGCCAAATATACTTTAAACAGATGAATTTATTTACTTTTATATACCACAGTCGAAGTCTTATGATAAATGAATAAAACTGAATAAAACTGTTGTTAGGAAAAACATATAAATGGCGATTCTAATGTGTTTTAGGAAAGTGATTAAGGTTAATCTTTTCCACCATGAGAGTAGGTTTTTATTAGATTCAAGATAGAGAAAAAGAGAGAGTGAGGAAACAGCATACGGTAACTACAGTTTATAGCTGCTATGGATGCTCCTTGAAATGACTTTGATTTCACTTGTGGTCCTGGTTAAACTTCAGGCAGATATTAGTGTACAGTTAAACCTTGGAATGCAAGAAATATTTGTTATGGAAGCATGCTTGTATATCAAATCACTTGTATATCAAATCACTTTATATATTGTATCACTTTATATTTTGTATATTAATGCAAATTTCCTCATAAGAAATAATGATGATACTCAGATGAAACTCAGATGATATGTTCCACAACCCAAAAATATTCATATTAAAATAATAATACAATAATTATTATTATGAAACGAAGAACATTTTGGATATATATTAGGGCTGGGAGATTTTTTCGATTAATTTGAATTTACGTTTTAAGACGATTTAACTTTTCCTTAAAGTTTCCTTCAGATTTTTTATTAAAATATTAGATAAATTGTAATTGCACCAATGGCAGAATAATTAAGAGGCAAGATTGTCCGACCACATGACGGCGCGCCTAATTAACCGCTCACTTGTGAGAGTTTTAAATCAATTTTACAGTTTCATTTTGGTGCGGCACCGCAAGCTTCTGTAATTCTACGCCTCCTCTGTGTCTCACACGTGGGGAAATACGAGATACAACATGGCAGCGCGCGCTGATGAAACCAAAAGAGCTCGTTTCCAACAGAGGCGCGGTTTCTTCAGTCATATGGAAATTGTTCGGGTTCGCAACTTTACACATTGAACAAGCCAAAGCCCGGTGTAAAATTTGTCTGAAGTTTGTGACAACTAAAAGAAGCTAATTTACTCGAGCATGACTAATTTCCTCGCGCACCTCAAACAGAGTCACACTGTTGAATCGGCGTCGTGTTTGCCGCTGCAGCTTAACAAAACAAGCGGCAGCGCAAAAACACCTAAAAGCCAGGAGAAAACAGCGAGCACATTTCCACACTGTATCCCATATGATAAGAGGAGCCTCGATGGAAAGATATTACTGATGTTGTGTCGTGTTATAGCACTAAAGACATTATGCCCAGATACACTGTTTTAAAAAATGCTGTTTGATTTTATTCAGCACGTAAGTTGCATGTGATTTGCAAAATTGTTTAAGTGATTATATATATATATATATCCAATAAGCAGGTAATGTTTGGTTATATTGTTTAGTTAAGTTAAAAATTAAAAAAACCTATACTAAAATCGTTTTAAAATCGAAAATCTAATTTGGTTTAAAAAAAATCGAGATTCAATTTATAGGGCATATCGCCCAGCTCTAATATATATATATATATATATATATAGTATGTAGATAGATAGATAGACAGATAGATAGATAGATTAAAAAACTGGCATTCATTGAAAATGTTGGAAAATAGCTGTGGTACAATAGGAATAAAACACAAGAGATGATGTCATAGGAATATAATACCAAAATGGCTGCAAATGTTATTCAACTCTTTACATATAATTTATTTTCTGATCCTTAGTCACTTAGCCTTTATTCACATTACCAGCCACATTGTTCATTTCCAATTTTTTGTTCAGATTGGATTTGCATTTCATTACGGTTCAAATAAAACATTATAAGTGACTTTTATCTCACTATAGGGGCTAGAGCGGGGTTCTAGAGAGGGGCACGGGGTGGCAGTGGCACCCCTTGAAATATAATAGGTCCCCCCTTTGGTGTCTCCCAACATTATTTACCAAATGTGCTGTCAACCTGACAATGGCAAATGTCATTGGATCAGAGCACTGTCAATCACTTATTCGGTCAGAGCACTGTCGATCAATCATTGGCTCAGACTGCAATCACTCGCTCATTGGCTTAGAGTGCCCATTAACCACTCATTGGCTAAGAGAGATGTCACTTACAGTACTCATTGGTTTAGACCGCGGTCAATCACTTATTGGTTTAGAGCACCGTTACGCACTCATTGGCTCAGAGTGTAGTCATGTGACACTGATCAAGACTGACTCCTGAATAGAGATGATTTAGAAACAGTGCTTATCACCATCATCATCATAAATAAATAGATAAATGCTACTTCATCAGTTGTTTTTTTGTGAATAAATGTACAAAAATAAAAACGTTATGCATAAAAAGAGATGCATTACTTGCAAATAGTTACAATGTACACACATTAGTAGTAGTCACATGGGACAAAAACAACAAAGTAAATTACTGTGTGATCTGGGTTTTACAATTTTTAGGCAAAAATTATCTGGGTGTTTGTACTGCTCAGAAACATTAAAGTGGGTCAAAAATTGACCTGACCTGTTTGCAAGGGTTAAGGATGGTCAATGAGAAAATGATGTCAAAGATTTCCGAGAAATATCAGATATCCCATCCTGGTACACACTGCAAGGACTGGGTTAGATTTAAGAAAGAATCTTTTTTATTATTCAAATTTTATTTGTCACGGACACAACCGTGCAGGTTAAATGCTTAATACGATGCTTAAGTCTCCTAAAAATAAACAAAATGATAACAAAATTAAAAAGAAAAGAATCACATTAAAAATGTAAAATTTTATACTGAACTATAAAGTTATTCTAAAGATAAAATTTGCCATAAAATACATTTTCCAATTAAAATTTTTATATAAATTTAAATGACAGTGTATGTAAATGAAATTTACAAAATGAAAATGTAAAATATGAAAACTGGAACTGTAAAGAAATATTTACATATAAAGAGCCCTGACTGTTTTTTTTTTTTTTTTTAGAACTGATTTTCTTATACATATTTACAATGCAAGTGATTTTTTTTTCTCCCCCCACAGTCTTCATTCATGGAAACCCCACCTTTTTATTTTTTTACTGTCGAGCGCTGACATCTTCAAACGACGGTCACCTTCGAGCTTCTGTCATGTCCTGGAGTTTGTGATAAAGCACACACTGGTGTCTTCATCAGTAGGAGCAGCTCAGGGTCGCTCCTTTGAGCTTCCCGCTCCCTGAATCTTTTTAAAATTTTTATTATTATTATTCTCCTTTTCTTTTCATATTCGCATCGCTGTGTCACTCACGATGATGGATCGGCGACATTTGATGACATTTAGCGCACAATTGAAGTCTGCGCTCCGCCGCCGAGCTCGAGACGAGTCCATTCAGCGTCGCTCCTGACGGATTTGCACATGAAACAAAGAAGGGAAACGGTTATTGAGATTTCTCAAAGTTTTTCTTTGTTGTTCGATTGTTTCGTCATTTTTTAATATTTGCTTTCCCAGGGGAGAGACTGAAGTTCGGTCTTGGGAAACTTTTAGTCCAAGTGCTATTTTGACTGCTTTTTTTTTATCTGGAAAAACCTCAAAATATCCTTTAAACATAATATTATAATTCGAGGTTTGACCCAATCCTCTAGGACGCATTAGACGCCACTGTTTCCCCCTGCCAATGACGTATCTGTGAATATTATTTCCACTTTTATATCTTTTTTTTTTTTTTTTTAGGAAATCCCAGCTGACCCTCTGTAAGCACTTCTGTAAGTGGTAACTCTCTTTCTCCCAATTACTGAGCTTTTTCAATTACCTTTCTAAAAATCAAGGCTGTTTCCAAAGATTTGTTTGTCTAGACCGAGCGCTCAAGGGTGCTAAAGGAACGTGTCAGCGGGTTTCAAACTTCCTCCTCTGTCCAGGCTCAAATTGGTTTCAGTCGTGGTGGATGGCGCGGTATTGGGCTGTTTGTTTCCCTTTTCTGCTTAGGAAAGTTGTTTTTCGCTTCCTGCGGCTATTCGCTAGCTGTAATTAAGGAGCTTTAGCAAAGAGCGGTTAAGTGGAACACCTTTTCAGTCAAAAATCCAGTTGCTATTAATCTCTCTCTCTCTCTTTCTCTCTCTCTCTCTCTCTCTCTCTCTCTCTCTTTCTTCCCCAAACTAATCCACAGCTCAGGGCTATCTGGTCTGGGTGACCTTGTTCAAAGCCAATAAACAGGCTTTAAATGGATTTTCATTCTCCCAGCACAGATATGTTTTATTTCCTACAATTTCACTAAGGCAATAGTTTCTATATAAAAAGCAAAAACGAACAAGAGAGGTGAAACTTTATGATGAATCTTGCACGATTGGCTCGTTTTTCTCCTTCTGTGTTAATCATCCTGCCGTTTTAATGAACTTTCTTGTTCCTTGCATCATCCCCAGCATTTTAAATCAAGAATTATTGTTTTCTTTTTTTAATATAGCATAGCCATTCATGTAAACTAATATGAACGGATTACACTAGAATCGATTTATCTGCATATTTGTGCTCGGTTATGTTTACTGCTCATTTTTCTCAGAAACAATTTTCAATTGTAAGCCTTTATTAAAGGTTAAATCACTTTTATTGTGAAGTGGTTGGCGTAGTTACTTCCAAGTGTGTAAGAAAGCTCAGCTTTCTTTGAGACCTACTGCAGAAGAGTTCAGTCCTCTTCATGTTCAGTGTTGAGGAGCTGGACTTCAAAAAGAACCTCAGATCTCAGATCTTAGCTTTGCAACGTGATAGACTGGAACTAAGTGCACGCTTGAGCAAGTCCTGATCTCGGCAAGTAAGCAAGTCAATGGTGTGAATTTGGGGAAGAGTTCAATTTTCACTCTAAAAAAAAATTATTTTTTTTTGAATGATAAATTAAACAAATTCGAAAAAAAAAAAATTTCCCCAAATTCACATTACTAGCTACTGAAGCACAGAAACGTCCACTTTCTTTCCCTCTATCGCGCTCCAAAGCTGAGATCTGAGACTCATTTCACAGCCACACACTGTGAAATCACACACGGTCGTCACCTAAACCACGTCATTTGTTTTTCTGCATCTTTCAGTGGAAGTATGCAAGACCAGCGGGTTACTCGGGTCACTGCAGCTCGAAACCATTCAGTGCTTTATGGCTCAACAGTAGGTTTATATAATCATAGTAAAATCTGAGTCATGGTGTCAGTGCAGCATGGATAAGATAGAGGTGATGTGGTCGTATCCGCTGGTTACTAGTAGGATCTCTGGCGGCTTCTGCTTTCTGGAGATTGTAAAAAAACTGCAATAAGGTCAAGCAAGAAGACGACAATCCTGATCAGCAGCCTGTAGTGGGTCATTTACCACTTTAACCAGCGCTGTCTCTGGGTTCTGATGAAGCCTAAATCCTGACTGAACTCGGATCCAGGAGATGATTAATTAAACTACGTCCTGATGAACAAGCTGATGTGAACCTATGATTGATGCAGACACATTTTTTTTCCTCACTGTGATTTTAGGTCATGTGACCTATTAGGGTTAAATCTGCTCAGAAATGAAAAATGACATGTAAAACACCTCTGTGTGAGGCTGGTAAGCTCTTCTTGTTCTCATAATAATCATAATAAACTCCTCTGATTGATCGAGTACTGTTATGGTGCATGATACTGTATAAAATCTCACCGAGGACACCTGATAATCCTGATTTAAAGCATTTAGAGCTGTGTGTGTGTGTGTCTGCACAATCATTTATAGAATACATATCCTGCATTGAATGTTTTCTCTCACATACAGTACTGTAACACATTATTATTATTTACAACAAAATTTTAAAAAAGTGGAATTTCATCTCTTTCTATGTAAAGTGTGTTTCTTCTCCTTCTTCGGTTCCGGGTTTTATTTTTCTTTCTTTCTCGAATTCTCGAAGCTGCAATACCTTCATTGTTAGTATTAATACCTATTCAATCTGATTTTAATCCTAGTCTGAGCACAGGGAGCCGGCGCTTTGGCATCTGTGCATTGTGGGAGATAAATGGATTTTCTTACACAATCCTGCACACACATACCCACCGCCTACTGTGATATTCTCAGCCTCGTATGGAGGAAGCGCCACCCGGCTTACGCTCAGCACTGAAATCACATTGTGTACGGAAAGAAATATTAAAAAACCTCTCTGTGCACAAAAGTTTTGTGACCATCTTTTTTTTCTTCTTTTTTTTGCCTCAACACTTTTGAATCAGTCGCTCTTTCCTTTTCCAAGAAAAACGTCTCGTGATCGGTGTGTTTTCTCACCCTGGCTTGTGATGTACTGGGTGCAAACGTTACATGAAATTAGAAGGTGCTATATTTATAGAGTCTCGACAATATTGTTAGAAATGAATAATACATTTGCTCGTGGTTGCCATGGCAGCTGTTTGTAACCGCCGGTGGTCAACATGTGCAGATTGTGGCGTCAAATTAGATATCGATTTGACTTGCATCATGTTTGTTTTTCGTAGTTTTCTTATTCTCGTCAGGTTTGTCGAGCTCCTCGAGATCGCTGAGAAAAGCTGAACGCGACGCTCATGTGATTATTTAAATATAAAATTTTACTTTAATTAATGTCCTGCATTTGGACCTATAACAATACGTCCCTGAAATATATTGTTTTTATAGGATTATATAGGGTTTAGTTTTTTCTTGTAAACTTGTTTATTTACTTATTTACGTATCTATTTAGTTGGTTATTAGTTTCTGTTTATTTATGTTTTTCTATTATTTTTGGTCTCGTCTGTATATTTATTTATTCATATAGCTGTTGATTAATTTATTGGTTTACTCATTTATTTACCATTACTTATTGTTGTTGTAATGCTTACTGTATTTATTAATATTTGGTTGTTTATTTGTTAGTTCATCTGGCTTGTGCATTTTAAAAAAAAATTAATTTGGTTATTTTTTTATTTCTTTCTTCTTCTTTGCCTGTGTTTATTTGTTCCATTGTTCATATGTCTATTTATTTATTTGTTTATTTATTCATATTTGTTTGTTTTTTTGTTTATTTGGCCAGCTATTTCTTAAGTTAATTATTCATTAATTTATTCATTCAGTCAGTCATTCAAATGTCATTTTTTTCTTTTCTTTTTTTCTTCTTATATACATTTTTATTATTGCTTCTACCTGCCATTTCCCCCCGTCCCAGGTTGCTCACTCAAAGTCGTGAATATTTAGAAATAAAAAAAAAGTCTTCCTGGCAATCAGCCGTGCCTGGCCCGGAGGTGCGATGGGAAGATGATAATAAAGACAGAGCAAAAGCGTTTAAATCAACGAACGTGCGACGGATATTACAGCAAACGCCTAAGAAGGACTGCAGGATTTATAGAAAGGGACAGAGGATGGAATAAGAAGAGAGGAGAAACAAATGCTGCCACTTACAGTATGTATTATACAGTGCATTCGTATTATATGAAGCAACGTGTATGTTATCAATATTGAAACTAAATTAAAGTGTATATAAACAGACTGTAGCAGAATCAACACTTTGAGATGTCCGGGATGAACGACTGCAGTGACTCAGACAGCACATGCACCAAATACATCTACAGGATGTCACGTGAGGCTCGTTTCCAACTGGCTAATTGGGGTCTGGGTTTTGTTTGGAGTCAGCATTTTTAGCTTAGACACTTTCAAAAGTATTTGTCTTTCACCATGGTGATGTGAGCAAGTACTTGATTTTACCTAATAAAGGTGACCTATTATAAAAACTTAGACTAAAAACATAGACTAAAACTTTTTTTAGACATTCTGAGTGAAAAAATATGAGAAAAACACACGCCTGCTTTTTTCTTGACCTTCCATTTTTGTATAACCCAGGGTTTGAACAAGCCAATTAGATTTTCCCCTTAGTGTGACCTCATATAACAAGATCTCCTGCTCCTGTTTGTTTGGCTTGTTGTTCAGCTCTGCTGTCCCCTGGAGGGGCGTGGCTCAGCAGTATCTCATATACACTGTAAAATAAAACTGTGTGTTTGGAAGAGGAGTGAAGCAAAGGGTGGTATAAAAAATGGATGTCTGAGGGATACTTCAGCTGGAGCATTAACACACACACACACATACATACGCACACACACACACACACACACACACACACACACACACACACACACACACTTTGAGAAAAAAAAAAGCTGTGAGACCTTTGTTAACTTTTTTTTGTTCAAAATATTTTTGTTAAAATATTGGACCTTTAAAGACAATAAAAGACACTTTTTATTGTGAGGTGTCAGTTTCAGGTTTTACATACAGCAGAACAGCAACAGTCTCAGTTTCTGTCCCTTTTAAAGATAAGGACAAACAAATCATTTTGTCATGTTACTGGGGGACGGCAGATGTAAAATTTGTTATATATTTTCCCCCATCTTGTAGTCCTAAGTAAGACACCCTCCCAGTCAGTCCTCTACCTCGATCACCATCTGGGCACCATTGAGGTTAATTATCCCCCATCTTCACATGTAAAAAAATGCAACGTGCATTTAAACAAGTAATAGAAAAGCAATCACACAAGCGTTAATATCATTCTAAACGCTGCCTTTTTGTCCCCATTCGCATCTCATACAAATCTTAGTAAGTCTTAGTAGTCTAACTTAGTAATATTTCTCTACCATAGATATCTCCTTTTTCTTCTCCAAAAAACTCAGTAAAGAGCATCCCGTACATGTTCAATATGAAACAGATTTCAATTCCATATTTTTTACAGAACAGTTAGCAACCCTAGCGGCATCATCTATACATAACTAATGTTATTACATATCTATTACATATCTATTATCTGTCTGTCTATTATTACACTGACTAACTAATGCTTAACTAACATCAAATGCTAGTTACATTTCAGTGTACACGTTCGCGCTAGGTGCTTTGGTAACATTATGGTTCATCTGGAGTTAATTCACTACAAATATATAATAGTGTCTTAACCATAGTTTAATATTAGCTTTAGATGGTGTTGGTGTCTTGGGTTAGCTGTTAGTTTTGTTAGCTATTATTATACCAGTACATCTACATCTAGGCATTTGGCAGACGCCCTTATCCAGAGCGACTTACATTTTTATCTCATTATACATCTGAGCAGTTGGGGTTAAGGGCCTTGCTCAAGGGCCCAACAGGGACAACTTGGTGGTAGAGGGACTTGAACCTGGGACCTTCCGAACCCAATGCCTTAACCAATGCCTTAACTCAATGCCTTAACCACTGAGCTACCCCTGTCACATGTTTCTGATATGTTGTAATTGTAAGTACTTAAGTAACAGTAACTGTCACCTTAAAGTTCCAGCAACTTAAAATCTTTCAAACTAGTGATTTTGTGTCTGACGTCATCGGGGCAATAGGGCACCGGTGGCTCAGTGGGAGGAGTTTCACCTGCAATGTGAAAGGAATGCATTCAATTGCCAACAACTGAATGAAGTGTCTCTCCCCAGCCCAGATAAAATGGGAGGGTTGTGTCAGGAAAGGGAATCTGGTGTAAAACCTGTGCCGAGCTTGTGTGCCGGACTGATAAACTTGAAAAACATCATTAATTGTTAGCTATTATTATGCCAGTAACGTGTCACATGTTTCTCATGTCTTGTCATAAATAACATAGATATAATCATGGCTGTCATCTCATCTGTTAAATTCAGGTGATTACAGAAGAAAGTGTAAGTATGGAAAAGAGAGTATTGTTTCTCCTGTTTTTCAAAACGGCATTTTCTCAAGATCATTAACCTGAAAGAGCTGCTCAAAACCTTGCTAGCTAGCTACTGGAATTAAGCAACTAGACTAGAAAAGGCCGAGCGATATTCTTTGGGGTCACGCAGCCCCGTGCAAGTGGATTACAGGGTTACTCTAAAGAACGTCATAATCGAAATGCCTGTCAGAGGTGGTGTTAGCGAGACTTACTCAGCACCTTCTGATTATGATCTACAGCAACAGGCTACTACAGGATACATACAATAGCAAATGTGCCCTTTCAGAGCCTGCATGAACATCGTGTAGCATAAAAGTAAATGTAATTAGTTTAAAGGAGTATTTGCTAATACATCCTATCCTACTTTCAATGGTCACTACTGGCCTTCACAGTCCTGAGTTGAACTACAGAGGTTCCTAGACGGATGGATTTTCTAATAGGGCAGACAGACACTGTTAGCTTGGCGAATTAGAGCTCCGCTGTGTGGGACTGCTTTCGTCGCCGAGCTTCTTCAGACGGACAGATTCATCTCTCAGCAGGGGCGCCGTTAATTACCTTTTGTCACAAGTGATTTAGTGATTTTGGCTCTCTGTGGGCGTGAAGACTGTGTAAAGACTAACAGGGAACTCCGACCTCGCTGACTTGTATGTCCATCATCCTTCCATGAAACAAATAACACAAGTCAAGCTTCTCATGGACTATCAATTGTTTTTTTATTTATTTTTTTTAATTTAAATTGTAAAGTTCCAGGGATAAGGCTTTACGCTGACTTGTGAATCTAAATAACATTAAATAATGTTATTTAAGCATTAGTTAAAAAAAAAAAATAAAAAAAAAAATTACTTAATAGGATTTTTACAGTGCTTTAAAGTCCTTTTTTGTTATGTAAACCTGCACAAAACT
>QMIH01000325.1:193148-205516 GCA_003987875.1 Clarias batrachus | reverse complement strand
TTAGCCCCTTCCCTCGCCTCGTTTTACACAGTAACACTCCTCCTCCCTCTCCTCACCTCGCTTTTTAAGTTTCACAAAGGTGAAAGAGTGACGCTCGGTGTCAAAATAAGAGTCGCATGCGTGATACATGATACTCGGCGCTCGTAAACTAATACTTGCTCTGTTTCCGATTAAAAATGTATTAAAAATCTTTGCTCGGTTTGCGGAACACTCGTAAACCACGTTACTCGCAATCCGAGGTTCCACTGCATATACATAGATACATAGTGAAATTATTTTTCCGCCTATCCAAGTTAGAAAGCTGGGGTCAGAGTGTAGGATCAGCTAGGATATGGCACCCCTGGATCAGATAGTTTTAAGGGCCGTAAATCACTGTCCAGTCCTTAGTCATACTCAGAGTCTGTAAACACAAACTTGTGTTAGTTGTGCATGTATGTTTTATGTATGTATATATGTCAGTATGTATGCTTTACATTAAAAAAAAGGATTTTTTTCCTTCCTCAAATCTTCTTGTTGCTGCTAAATCCTTACTACAATGGAACCTTGGATTACGAACATAATTAGTTCCGGGAACATTCATATATCAAAACACTCATAAACAAAAGCAAATTTCCCCATAAGAAATAATTATAGAAATAAGAGGTGATCAGTTACATAAAATTTAATTTAATGAAATGAAATTAATGTAAAAGTAATGATGTTTCCAATTTTAAGTAAACAGAACTATCAGTTTTTGAGTTTGTTGTACTCATTCATATTAATCGCTCTTTACGTGCATTATTAAGTAGCCTAACTCATACTATTTAATAGGAATGATCTTTTTTTTCTTTTTTTAGTTGTTGCAAATCAAATAAATTGTTGTTGGTCCTTCTGCTGCTCCCGGCAATGGGTCGCCACAAGTAATTACAATTACTTACAATTACTTAAAATATCAAATTTGTTTAGCTAACTTGAAAAGTATAATTTCTACAAACTCAAATACCAAAAAGTTCCAAATATTCATCAAGGTCTATTAATTAGAACTAATTGAAATTATTTAAGTTAACAGTACTCAATATGTTCAATTACTTTGAGCATTAGGGTTTACAGTGCACAAACAAAACACAAAATAAAAAAAAATTCACGCACACATACAGCATGTGGTCACAGTGTTATAGTAAACAGTTCACACGTGCACGGATGTTGATTATACCGCTGAGAGACGAGCACTAAGACCCAGCAGGGGAGATGATTACCCACAATTCTGCAGTGCAAGAGAGAGAGAAACCATTGGCTCAGTTGTGATCATGTGACGCTTGGCATCAAAACAAGAAGCGCATGCGTGATACTCGGCACTTGTAAACCAAGACTTGCTTGTTTTTCAAGTCAAAATTTATTACAAATTTTTGCTCGTCTTGCGGAACTCTCGCAAACTGCTTTACACGCAATCCAAGGTTCCACTGTACTGCTAATTTCATGTTGTTGTTGTTTTTTTCTCACTGGTGTATTTTCTTGTCTTTTCTTGGTGGTGAGCTGAAGGGTTAACCCACTAGACTCCTGTCCTCTGTACGTAAGCTGCACAGTAAATGAGAGACAGTAATCACGGCACAGTAGCAGTGCTCATTGTGCAGCTACAATAACACACTTCCATCCTTAATGCTCATCATAAATTGACAGTGTTCATTAAAATGTCTACTGAGAAGAATTTAGTTAATAGAAAAAAGCCCTTATATAGTATATTTATCATCTTAATAAGTCAGTTTATCTGAATGTTATCTAATGAGCAATAAGGAATAAACTGCCTTAGGCTGCCTTCATGCCTCAGACTGGGACAAGCACGTCCATTCTGGTGTAGGAATGACAGTAAGGCTTTGCTGATACAGTCTTCATGCTGCATTTGTGTTGTCTGATTTATTTGGCTGTAAATCTGCATTAGCAAAGCCGTGACTTTGAGTTCCAAGCTGAGGCTTCTTAATACAGTCTTTAGAAAGTCTTTGCATGATTAATTCCAGAGCGAGGTAAAGCAAAGCTCTTACTTTGATTAGAAATAAACAAACACTGAAGTGGTTCAGGTGCATTTGAAGTCGGGTTGAAACAGACATATTATTCAACTGCGTTCATTGTTTAGCTGATTAAATTTGTACCGTGCAAACTCAGCATCGTTTCCCGTACAAAGCTGCAATCCCTTCATTGGCCTTTCAACACAACAATTAACTGCAAATTGGCGCAAGAATTGCATTCCCTTCACATAGATTACACCATGCTGCCATCTCTGCTGCTTCTTATTGATTGAAATGAGCATAACAATAATTTAATGAACATGTCCGAACAGTCTGCTAGAGCAAGCAGCATATGTTAGCAGATCTGCTGCTAAGACATTTTTGAACCCTTAGAGAAGCAATATGAAATTGAAAATGAAAGTGGAGTTTGCTTGTTCTCCCCGTGCTTGGTGGGTTTCCTCTGGGTACTCCGGTTTCCTCCCACAGTCCAAAGACATGCAGATTAGTCTAATTGGCGTTCCCAAATTACCTGTAGTGTGTGTGAATGAGTGAGTGCCCTGCAATGGATTGGCATCCTGTCCTGGGTGTACCCCGCGTTGTGCCTTAAATCTCTTGGGATAGGCTTCAGGCCCCCCCAAACCCTGTTTACACAGGATAAAGTGGATAAATGATGAGTCAGTGAGTGAGTGAGTTTCCATGATGCTAATTGTTATTCGAAATACAAGATCTACATTAATACTAAGATGCTAAGCTGTTTATTAAACTTAAACTGGATAAATTCCAATGATTATCAAAGTAACAGTTAGAGTACTCGGATTACTTTTTTGATGTAACGAGTAATGCGTCTAATGCATTCGGTCCGCCAGTAACATACTCAGTTACTTAGTTACTTTTTCAAAAATGTAATCCGTTATTCAGACAATTTATGTAATCCGTGTGCCAGACAGCAGTCATTCCCAATCCATTAGTTTGTGTATGTCTGTGTGTGTGTGAGACGAAGTCGTCCTACAAGTCCCGCCCCCGATAACCCGCCCCCCTCTGTTATTCCTGCTGTTATACCCCTATCTCACCTATGCGCTTTGACTATGTGAGGACCGACACGCGGAAAGATGGAAACCTAATCACAGAGGCCGAAACTCGCGGTGAATCTTGATGCACCGTACTTACGGCCACCGCGCGAAAACCGCGTAGGTGAGATAGGGGTATTAGTAGTTAACAGATTATGGGCCAAACTTGGCTGAGTGATGATGGTAGAATAATTATAAAGGTCTCGACTAAAACAACATGCATGAGGAATCACAAAGGAGTTTTCATTTTCTGCAATGGAAAAGTACTCGAGACTAGTTACTTTTATCAGAAAGACAGTAATTTTGTAACGTAATTTATTACTTTAAAAAGCAATGTCCCCCAACACTGATTATAAAGCAATTAAGAACATGAGGATATGTAGTATTGGACAAGTATTTACTACCTGTGGACAATCACAGATTCTTCCAAACTCCCGAGATCCCAGTCCGATCAAGCACCCATGGAATGCACCAAACAAATAAGTCCTATCCACTCTACAACCCAAACAAAAATTCCTTAATTAAAAGTTGTGATCAAGGGCAAAACTTAATGGTGGAAATATTATCTTAATATAAAGACACATCTTCCATCTTCCAGGGAGCTACAGTATTAAAACAACTCTGTGACAAAGTTCTGCATCAGATCTGTATTCTAAACAGTTTTTATTTATAAAAATATCCCCAAACTGTAAACATCACACAAAGTGACATTAAATCAATTATTAATAAATTGAATGAATGTGGCACAACAGCAAGTCTGCCTAGAGGAAACCAGCCACCAAAATCAGACATTGTGCAAGGAGGCCATTAGATAAGGACACAGCAAAGAGACCAAGGGTAATGCTGAAGGAACTAGAGAGATCCACAAATCAGATGGGACAAACTGGGCACAGGACAGCTATAAAGATGCGCCGCAAGCCATATGTGGCGAGATGAATTAAAAAAAACGGCAAAAGCTGGAGACTACAAATATATGGATAAAGATTTTATGATCTGATGCGACCAAAAACTGGCACAAAGAGACCTATTCGTTGGAAACTGAAGTGTGAGAACTTATCCAAAATATAGTGCATCTAAAAGAATTAACATATTGTAAAAAAAAATAAATATATATATATATCTTTAGTTATTTAATAAAAAAAGAAACTCTTATATATACAGTACTAGATTCGTTACATGTAAAGGGAAATATTTTTGTTTCAATTTCGATGATTACAGTTTGTAGCTCAAGAGAATAAAAAATCTATTATCGCAAAATATTACAACATTTCCTAGGATAAACCTCAAAACAATTTACAGTCTCTTCTGGGACTGATGCTCCTTGTGGACGGCCTCCATGATTGGCTTCTGGACAAGTCAGCAGTTTTCCTCATTCATGTACTGAACTAGACTGTAAGATACATGGTGCTGTACTCATTCTGTATGAATGATAATTTACTGAAGTTTAAAATAAAATATACTATAATATATATAATAAAAATTTGAGATACTGGATTTTTGATTTTCATTTCCTGTAAGCCACAATCATCAAAATTAAAACCAAAAGTCTTGAAATTTTTTACTTTACATGCAAAGTATCTAGAGTTTTAAAATAAATTACGAAAGAAAAATAGCGATGTTGACGATTTTCATAAAACACTATGTATCTATACAAACTGCACAGACGGAATCGTTGCCTCATTGCTTAAAGTCTGGGTATGGATTTGGGTCTCGTTTTGTTCTGTGTGCATGTACCGTGTGTGTGCACTGTGTTTGTCTTCGCAATTATCACTGGACTGTATAAATATTGATTCTGCATTGTGCCATCCCAAGTGAATTAATGTTGTAATCGATCAATAAATGCAACGCTGGCATTTGGCGAGTTTTCGACAGCAATCAATAAATAATTAACAAAATGATATTTGAGTCAGATATGTGCCTGAAAGAATGAATTTAATGGTAAAATCTCAACTTTTTCTCACATCTTAGAGGACACTTATGGCTTGTTTGTCATATACAATCTGGACAAGTGTTTTAATGATTGCAGTTCCAGGATTATGAGTTATTATTTTAGTTTAGCTTGATCAATGTTGCTTAAAGGAAGGCGAACTTTACGGGAGACATTTACAGTTACATTTGATTGAAATGACTTGCGATTTTTGTTGAAACACCTACAATAAGATTCAAATTTATGACAATCAGAATAAAATTATTACTGAATAATGAATAATTATGGATATTGTTAATTTCATAAGGTAACAACATAAGAAAAGTGAAGCTGATAGACATCATATATCACATATTATACTCAAAAGGAAATACCATGGGGTGGATCTCAGTTAATGTTCATTTTTCTTTCAGAAGACTGGAACAATGTAAGTGTGTTTTTAATAGCAGGCAAAAAAAAATGAAAGTAAAGTAGTTCCCCAAATAAATCCATCACATTTTCTATAAAAGTAAAAGAAGAATTTTGTCTGTACATCGGTCAGAACTCGCACTTTCAATGATATCTTTAGATTTCATACACTGGAGGACCCGAAACCAGTCTCAGAAAATGTCTGTCTGTAGAGTATCTCTGTAATTCTGTATATTTGTATGTCTGTCCAGCCAGATTATGTCACAGCATTTAGGGTTTCTTTCTTTTTTTTTTTGTTCATTCAACACTTTTGCTTTGAGGTGGGCGTGGCTACACACATCACTCAACAGAGCCACGAGATTTTACTGTATATACACAGAGTATACGTCATCCAAAATCCTCAATACACACACACATACACACACACACACACGAAAGCAAAACTTATCATTGTTTACTTTTTTAAAAAATGGGATGGGATGTACAGTACAATATGAAAACTGAAACTTACAGTAAATGAAATCAAAATGTTGAGTTGATCTGCAGTTTTGAGGAGCTATGAACTGCAAGTTTTTACAGTGTACTCCGCATGCGTCAAACTGTGGGCGCGTCTTAAATCGACCACTGGACAGAATATAATGGAACTTTTGCAGCACTTAGATCTCTGTCTGAAGTTTAACCTGCACCATGAGCGAAATCAAAATGTTGAGTAAAAGCGATGTTATGAACAGTTATGTGCTGGATTTAATAATCTACTTTAAAATAAGCTACTAATGCGCTACTGTCTCAATGTAAACAAACCCCTGCACCAATACATATTCATTTTCTTTAACCATCAATGACAGGTACTTATGCTAGGTTTGTATATTGCAAGGAAATAGTCAGCTTTGGGCTGCTAAGAGTTACTCTGCTTTGCCATGCAGCCCTGTTGTTGCAGCCATGACACAGCTGGCATCAAACCCTGACTCTCGTAGCACAGCAGAGCTTACACACAGGGCGGCTCTTGACTTCTCACCATTGCAGCAGGAAACTGCTGAAAACAGCCAGCACTCAAAACAGTGTTCCAGAAAAGACCGAATGCAGAGTTTGTCATGCCATGATGATCAAGCCTCCCTGTATGAGCTGATCATTTTGGCAGTCCACTTGCCCAAGTTGCTGAAAAGCCACAAAAATCCCTTGTTTTGCCATCAGTCAATAGTGGAATTCCCATCCTCTGAGCCCATGCAGCGCGGACTAATCCGGGTGAATAAGCATGAGCATACTGTATGCGACACCGACATGAGGAACTCTGCTGCTTCTCTGGTCACCATGTGGCTCACTGCACTTGCACACAACACTGCCAGATCCCTATGGCTCACTTTGAAGTGAATGCCTTTTACATCTCACTCAATTTTTGACCGGTGAGTCTCAGCCATTTTTGTCTCACCAAAAAGTGAACTTGTGAATTTATTTATTTATTTATTTATTTATTTATTATTTTCACTTACAGAGTTGATTGTCATGCATGTGTCATAACCTCTCTGACTATATCACCATGGAAAGTAGCCAGGTCAAAGTCTCAACACCCCATGCACTACATTCACTCACCAATGAGCCCATGGGGAGGTGGGTACAGTCAATCATTGTACTGAGCCCATCACTAGGCCAATCAGTGCTCTACATATGAAAAGCATTTCCTTCCACTTCCCCATAACCATGAGGTTTTCCATTGTATAGGGCCTGTCATGGATGCAACTCTACAATTCACTGATACCTCAGAATGAAAGATAAATCATAGGTTGATCCACCAATCGCCATGCCCAGTGCCTCAATTCCTTCCCTCACTGCTGCATCAACCATCGTAAAAAGTAACAAATACTGTAGCAGTGAAAATTCCCCTTGAGTACCAAGCATTTCTGGAAGTATTCAGCAACGCCAAAGCTAGTGGGATCTCATATTTTTTATTCCTCATTATGACTGTGACATAGAAGGAACCACACCACCAGATTTATTTCCTCTCAACTAAAGAAACCAAGTATGTGGCCCTCCACCAAGGGTATATCCATCACTTGACCTCAGAAGAAGAAACGGGATGGTCTCTGGCCATGCATCAATTATTGGGGCTTGAATCAGGTCACCATCAAAAATAATCAAATAGACCATGCCACTGTTCCCGGGAAGCCTTTGGGCCATTAAGGAAGACTAAAGTGTTCACTAAACTGCTAAAAGCTAAACATTCCCTTCAACATATGGTCACTAGAAATACATTGGAAGTGCAGTTTTCCATTGTCATATACTGTAAATGATGTTCTCAAAGATATTATCAGCACCTTTGTCAGCATATGAATCGACACTATCCTAATCTACTCTCTCAACCATGATATGTGCATTGCTCGTGTAAACAACATGCTTTCATGACTCGAGATTCAACAAGCAAGCTCTTTGCTAAATGTGAAACGTCACATGAGCAGAGTAGCAATTTTTTTATTTATTAGCGGATCAGAAGTGGTGATCTTGGACGCGGATAAGGTACCGGCATTAAAAGGACCAAAACCAAGAATGGTAAAAGAACCTTGACACATTGTAGGGTTCACAAACTTCTCTCATTGCTTTGTAAGAGGATTCAGCACGATCACAGCAGGAGCCAACTGCAGAGCAAGCCTTTAAGAATTTGAAGTAAACCTTCTTGCTCACACCTCTCCAGCCACAGGGCACCCTGGCACTAACAAGACACACTAAGATATCTGTAAGTTCATCTCATCTTGTTCAGTATGTTCCCAGTGCCTTGCACCCTACCAGCAGTCAAATTACTTCTGATGCCCACCACACAAAGACCTTAGTTGCAGAAAGATGTCAATTTTACCATTTTGGCGCATGACCACTATACAGTAGTTACAGTGGGTGATGAACCTGGGATCTGCTTTTGAATTAATCATGATGACATAGTCAGAAACTTTGACATCCCTGAAGATATTGTAAGTGACTGATAAGATATTATGGACAAGCTTGGAGCAATGGTGAGCCTAACATCTACTGTAGATACCACCACACCACAACTTGCAAGCACAGAGATTTGTTGCTTTCTGAGAATTCCGACAACGTTCTGCACAGATGACCAGTCGGATTGGACACATTTCATTCCTGTATGCACAGAATACACGCAAAATTCAACTCACCCCTTTGCAGCGTGTCCTGAGTTACAGTACCAACCACCACTGTTTCCCTAGAAATCAAACTACATAAACTTACCAGCAGTAGCTCTAAAGAAGTCGAAGCAGGTCTCGAAACAGCAACATCTTGGACATACCACCCAAATCACAAAGAGGTTTGCAGACAGAAGGTGTGGAGAAACCCCAGTATACGAACCTGGCCATGGGGTGTGACTCTCTACCGGCGATTTACACCCTGCTCATTTTTCCATGGGTCATTTCAAGATTTGAAAAATGAAACATACAAACTGGAACTTCAAGTTGCTTAAACCCCATATTCCATATCCCATAAACCAGGCCCACTAGCAGAAATGACTTCCCTCCTGGACCCTAGGTATTAAGGGGGAACCTGCCTATGTTGTCAATGCGATCCTTGATTCTCAGGGCAGGGGAGGCAAACTGCAGTGTCTCAGACTGGGAGGACTTTGGACTGGAGGAGGGGAGCTGGTCCTAGCCTAAGATGTAGTCTACCTCCTGCTATGCCTTGGATTTCACACTCTCCACTGGAGAAATGGGAAGTAGCACTTCTGTAAAGATTTCCGTCACGTCCATGTAAATGCGGCATCAAACCCCAACTCTTAAAACGCAGCATGGCCTACAAAAGGCCGATTCTGGACTACAACGCTGCCCCACGAAGAAAACACTAATCTTTGTTTAACAGCATGTTGTCAACTGCTTACTTCTGTTCTTAACAAGCAATTCATCCTATAGAATTGACTTGTAAAAGATTGCATAATCGCATCAAATCCAGAGTAAACTTGCCTATAGAGAAGCGACTATAATATCTTTCGTTCCAAAAGATTGTAGCAGTTTCAATAATATTTAAACGAGAATGTGTGTCCACAGTGTATGTTGTTTTTTTTTCCATTAGAGGAAAAAGCAGCACAACCTTTTAAACCAGAATGTAAGAAATTCACCTTGAGTGAATCCGTTGAGTGCTCCTGCGTTAAAAGGCAGCTCTTCGGTTCTGCATTTGGTTTGTTTTTTTGTTTGTTTTTTTCATCTTTTTTTTATGTTTCTGTGTGTTTCCTTTTAATGCACTATTAATGTTCTGTCACACTTTCTAATTGAAAAGATGTGTGTGGGCGTGTCGTCGTGCGTCATGCCTTGATGTTACACAAGCTGTTTTTCTATTGTGAAATTTTTTTTTTTTCCATCAAGGAAATATCACACTGATCTGTGCGGCGTCTGTACTTATGCAAGATGCAGGGGAAGGTCGTTGCTTTTAATCACTGTACTCTAGTATTCCTGACCTCCTCTGCCACGACTGCTTACTTTCTTCCTTTCATTATTCCATCTGACCCCGTTCACTCCTTATCCCGCATATTCCTGCACACAATGGTCACTAAGTGATGAATCTGATGTAAGGAAAACCTTGGAGTCAACTGGAATGTAAAGAACAGACTGTGTAGATGGTACGGGAAATTACCGCTAACAAACGTGTTGTATTAAGTTAAGTTTAAAGCTCATGTCGGTATAGAATTTATGTTCAAGCTTTGATGTAACAGGAAAGCATTAGTTGTGCGAATGTGGAGTCAAAGAGAGCAGAACTGGCTTTTGATTGTGGACGGGGACGGGGGGACGGGGGTTTGTCCTCACGCACTCACTCACTTATTCGCTATAATACTTATTCTGTACAGGGTCGCGCGGGGCCTAGAACCTATCTCAGGAGACTTTAGGCACAAGACAGCGTACACCCTAGACAGGGTGTCGATTTATCACAGGCAACATACACACACACACACACACACACACATACACACTACAGGCAATTTGGAAATGCCAGGTACAGTAGCTTAATTTGCACGTCTTTGGATTGTTAGGAGGAAACCAGAGTACCTAGAGGAAACCTACCAAGCATGGAAGAACATGCAAACTCCATGCACACAGTCCCAAGGTGGGTATCGTGCCCTTGACCCGGGAGGTGCGAGCCCTCAGTGCTAACCACTACGCTACTGTACATGCTGCCCCATTCAGAAAACTTGAACATAAATACTGGACCGAGGGATACCTGCTGGAAACCCACCAAGCAAAGGGAGAACATCCAAACTCCATGCATACAGACCTGATCCGGGCCTCAAAGCCTTGACTCTGGAGGGGCGAGACCACAGTGGCACCCGCTACGCCGCTGAGCCGCTGAGTCAACCAAGCATGTTAGCCGAGTGTGTGTTAAGCTGATTACGAAATTGGAGATGATGCTTTGTTATGCAGGTCTCTCAGGTTTCTGTGCAGCAAATTCAACCTTTCAGGCAAACCCTTAAAACCAGATTAGTTTTACTGCACATTGTACTTAAATGAATCTGTCACACATGACTGTAACTGATACACACTGCTGTTTCCAGGATACTACATTTAACCAGGTTAACTACTGTAAGAGAGCCGAAAGGTTTCCTTTTTAGTTATTGAGATAAAGATTAGGATTTTAGACCTAGCATAAACAGTTATGTTAGTGGAAGGCAGGGGGAAAGGGCGCCAGGTTGGCAGAAATGCAACATTTTGGAGTCCTGCACTGAGGCTGTAGATAGACTTTTTTTACGCATGTCACACAAACAAGACTTTACTGAATAACCTATAATACCAGTTACAAAATGATCCTGCTGTGTAATATCTGTGTGTAATACTGTATATGCTGTGGACTCGACTGATGTTGACAGCTGTTTCTCTGCGGACTTGGCAACAGTCGCTCGATAGTTCAGGGCTGAAATTTCCTACAAGTCTACATGAGCCTCCGATAACAACCTGGACTCCATATTAACATCAGATTAACATCTGTGCTAACACACAGTATGAATGCAGATCAATTCCTGCTTTCTGTTTCACCTAAATGAGGATGGGTTCCCCGTTGAGTCCGGTCCCACTCAAGGTTTCTTCCTACTGCCATCTCAGGGAGTTTTTCCTTGCCACTGTCGCCTTCGGCGTCTTCATCAGGGACAATCTGACCATTTTCGACAATTGTTAAAAGTGATATACAAATAAAACTGAACTGAATTGAATATGCTTGGGAGATATTCAAGAAGAAAATCTTTGTGCCAACCTACACCACTATGGGGCAAGTTGGCAAACCCAATGGGACAGTGACGAAATGTCGTTAAACCAATAATGTCAAACTGGAACTGCATTTATTTCACACTTCCACCTGTGCAAAATAGACGACACTGTCAGGAGTCCAAGCAGACTGCACCTGCAACTGTTGTGTCACCATTATTTGCATCCATAACTAGAATGTAACATCCTAAGGTGCGATACAGAAGGCCATCTTCTGCTTTCATACCTTTGTGTACAGTATGATGCTTGGTCACTTTTACGAATGTAATTGCGAACCATGTGAAAAAAAAAAGGTGTTAACATCATCCGGTTTGTGTATCGTGCAGTATAACTGTGTTAAATGTAAATAAGGATCGTATACTAGGTACGTTTATTAAGCATAGAGCTGAATATGTGAAAAAGGGTCATGAAACACATTGCATTTCTATGATCTGGGGCAGTGATGGAGCAGAGTGTGACCCATCACTGTGCCAACCGGCCCCAGCCTGCCTTTAGTCCAGATTTTCCAAATTGTGGTAAAGCAACACACACAGCACCCTTCAACTCAATATATATCCTTTCCCTGCTTTGTATAAATGAACTACATGAGGCATGAAAAATAGCTGCCTTCCTGAAATCAACAAGTCAAAAGGTGACGACCTCACACACAACTTCTCCCCAACTTCTCCCCACGAGGGGGCCGCCAACCTGCCCCTGTCCCAATCTGCCCCTGTCCCAACCTGCCCCTGTCCCAACCTGTCCCTGTCCCAACCTG
>QMIH01000325.1:178971-192802 GCA_003987875.1 Clarias batrachus | reverse complement strand
CCCTGTCCCAACCTGTCCCTGTCCCAACCTGCCCCTGTCCCAACCTGCCCTCCTTTCCCCATACTCAGAAGGACAGCAACACGATTGTAAGTGTGTGCGCGTCCGGGAAGCTCATTTCTTAATACAGTTTTACTTCACTGGTTCATTTGTTAAAAGGCTGATTTTTTCCCCTCTTCCCTCTCTGTAGGAAGCCTAATTACATTTGTTCTGTCACTGATTTTGCTTTGTGTGTGTGTGTATGTGAATATTTTTCTTTAATGAGATTATATTTCCGTCAGTCACTACAGTGCTGGAGATACTTTGTTAACATACATACAAAAGCTTTTTTTTTTTTTTGCCTTTTGATTTAAAAATATAATTCAACTAAGATACGGCTCATACAACAAGCTGTACAAAGCAAACAAAAGTCCAGATCTGAAGGCGGGTTCTGACTCGGTGTCGTTCTCCTCGCGGGTCATAAATAAGGCGAAGAAAAGGAAACTCATTTAAACAGTGTTTCTTTTATGGCTCCCTTAGTGTGCATGAAGGCCGCAAAACGAAGCCCGGAAATAACCGCGAGGACGCGCGAGTCTCAGCGTTTCTGCGTAATTTCATTAAGGCTTAACGATAACTGCTCACATTCCGACGGCGTCTACGGCCAAACTGGGGAAAGAGAACGAGACGAAAAAAGATTTTCATCAACAGCAAGAACAGAAAAATGACAAAGTGGAAGCTGTAAATGAAAGAGAGATTAAACAGCAACATATTCGCTTTGGATTGATCAAAGAACAGTGTTGGAGGAAGCTATTGTATATGGCAGTACCGATCTTCATAAACACTGAAATACTGTACAAACTGCGGTCGAGTTAAGCAGAAGCGCTGAGAAACAATATTACAGAAGGAGTAAAAAAAAAAACTGGATGCTACTGGAAAATAAGCGACAACAGGCTGATGAAGTGCTTGCTACCTCAAAGCTGAGTATTTTATAGTAACAGCGATTGTTTTATTACTCTAGGATTTGGAAACAATGACATTTTCCAATTTATAATACAGTTAATTGCATAGAAATTGCAATATTCAGCCTGAATTATAATGAACACGACTCAGAGACTCATGCTGCAACTGTCCAATCCAAAGCCACATTCATCAGTGCATTGTTAGATTGAAACTGTGTGTGTGTGTGTGTGTGTGTGTGTGTGTGTGTTTGTGTGTTTGCTTATCTGTAATGGCTAATTTGGTGCTTTTTGAATATTAATATGAATAATTAATATAAAGCAGTTACGGGCATCGTGCCGAATAAGAAAAAAACGCCAAAGAGACAAGAAAATCACAGACGCCGTCACATAATAATAATTAGTGAAGGTCATGGAGGCCATGTTGCAAAAGAAAGATTTCAGAAACTAAAAAGTACACGAGACCGGAAATGTAAGTCGCTTTCTAGGCAACCACTTCTAGTGCCAATTATTTGCTTTTAGTCTGTAAACAGTTCTGTGCAAAGGTCTGAGGTACACGCAAATAAATGCTGTCGAGCAAGAATGCATTAAATAAAGTAAAATAAAAGTCCAAAGCACAATAAACAGTCGTTTTTTTTTTTTTTTGTGACAATGTTTTAAGCAGTGGCGGCGGAAAAAAAAAATTTGGGGGGGGGGGGGGCACAAACAAAATTAAAATTTAGTTTTTAATACTCGCCTGTAAATAGGCATTTATCAGGCGATTGCGCATCATTACTACTAGTATAAAATAAAGTCCTGACTCACATCACATCCAGTCAGCAGCTCCGCTCGCCGTGAGAAGTGCTGGAAAAGACTCGTTGAGAATCATATGAGCCCAAATATTTAACAACAATATTGATTCGCTTAGAACAAAAGTTTGAAAAAAACTTTTAAAAAACGTACCTGTCTACATAGACACTCGTTTGTCCGGCGCCCCGCGTACACCAACACAAATGAACGTCATGCAGTTTAGATTTTTTTTTTTTATTGCAAATAAATTTTATTAAGAAATACAGCGGGATATTGTGACTAAATGACTTTATTTCATTTTTAAAATAAATAATTATTATGATAAATAATTACATGTTAAAAGTAGCATTCTTCTCTGTCTAACCTTAAGGGGAGGGGCGTCGCCCCTGCGCCCCGTATTGACCGGCCGCCACTGGTTTTGAGCACACCAACTGATTTGAAAAATCAGAAATGTTTGTACTAAGTCAATAATTAAGTAGTAAGATAAAAATAAAAACATCTGCAGGTGCGTTTGGACTAAAATACAAAGAGTGCATGAGACGTTGCACGGCACTGTAGATAAGTTTGAACAGAAAACATTGATACATTACAAACCAGTACATTTAATAGCCCTAATTATTATATATATTCTGTCCTTTTAGTTCCAGATATAAACTAAAGCAAACACAAAACATGACTTGGCTGTAAGCTGTACATTTTATTTGTCACTGATAAACGCAGACTGGCAAACATACAGTAATGCTTGAATGTTGGAATTAACTAAAAAAAATTGTCCAAAATTTGACTATTTCTTAAACAAGCTAACACAGGTCTCAGAGCTGCACTAAGGCCTGTGTTAACTTATTTTTCATAACTTGAACATCCATTATTTTACTCCTCTTCCAAATGCACTGTTTCAGCGTCTATGTAAATGAACTACTGCCGAGGCTCGCCCCTAAAGCGAACAGAAGAGCCAAGGAACAAACCCCATGAGGGTGCCTTCACATACTCTAGGAGGTCACGATAAGGGGAAAGTCTAATCGGCTTGTTTAAGCTCCAGCCAATACAAAAATGGAAAAGGGACTTAAAGAGAAAGGGCAAGTATTTTATTCGTAAACGCACACGAGGGACTCAAAGTCCAATAATTAATGAAAAGTTCATTAAATGCGAATGATGACGTATTACTCATATAAAAAAAAAAATCTGTGGAGTCAAAACTGGATTTTTTGAGTCAGATATCTGTAAAAACACGCTGATGGATTTGTTTGTTGGTTTGTTAATTATTTATTGATTGTTGGATTGTTGTAAGACCTGCCATATGCCAGCGTCACATTTATTACAGCATGAATTCACTGGGCATGCCACAATGCAGAATCTATTTCCCAATATTTATACAGTCTCTCTTTCATACACACACACACACACACACACACACACACACACACACACACACACACACACACACACACAGGCTGATTTCATTTTCTAATTGTGTAAAGTCTGTAGTGAACAGCAAACCCCCACTGAGACCCAGACCAGAGCTTTAATTACAGTCTTAATAATGGTTATTGATAATTATTTCTTTTTCTATACTTAACATTCAAACAGTAACTCAAATAAGTCAGTCTAGTCAGTCTAGACTGAAATACATCATTACCTTTAGGTTCCTGTCTCAAATTTTGTTTTGCAACAGGATGCCATGATTCAGGCCAAGGTTCAGAATGAACCCAAGAAAGAGAAAGATCCACAACCGGGCCAAGACTCTGAACAGTGCGACATCCTGTAGATCCCCAACCAAAGTGCTCAGCAATAAGACTCAGGACTGGACCAGGAATCCAAGCGGTGCGAGCAAGAACCAAGCATTGACTTTGGACCCTTTGGAACCACACCAAGACAAAAAAAAAAAAACCCCGTAAGATCCAATATTCAGATAAACACTTTAGATCCTAAAACCCAGAACCAGGTCAAGATCTTTACCCCCTTTTTAAATTCCATTCAATTCAATTTTATTTGTATAGCGCTTTTAAACAATGTTCATTATTGCAACCATTTCCTTTTCAACCAGAAAGTTCTGGAGCTAGTTTAAAGCCTGCATCCAATTTTGAACCAGAGCTTTTTGTTTTCAGACAGCAAAATCACCAGCCATCAGAAAGAAACAATGGGACACAAACAAAACTTTGCTGGGACAGAACCCAGAACCGGTAATATGATGGACTGGGGGGCAGGATTATCACAACCAAATAAAACTTTGTGGCCTTCATCTTTTAAAAAAGACCTCAAGATGCAGTGGACAGCTCGCTGGTAGTAGCATTATTATTATTTTTGTTGTTGCTACTAGCACTGCCACTAGCATTGCTGGAAAAACAAAGACGGTTCACTCGTTGTTCGCTATTGAACTTGCTCTGTAATGGCACTAGAACCGGACATGAACTAGCACTGGTTCCCTTTGGTGGGAAAGGTGTACTTAAAACCCAGACCAAGACAAAAATCGAAGAACACAGAAACAACTTTAAAATAAAAGCCCAGCACTAGACCAAAAGTCTGGGACCTTGAAGAACAGAGAATCAGACTCCACTAAACGCCTGAACAGTACAAATCAGAACCAGAACCAAAATTGAAATCTGAAACCAAAAACTAGGCTGATTCTGGGCAAAACCACTGAGATACAGAAGTAGACTCAAAGCAACAACACCAAGGACAGCATCAAACATAAAAATAAATAAATAAATAAATAAAACCCTGTACTGAATGCCAAGACTCTAAAAAGTGAGACACAAAATCCAGATCCAGAGCCAATCAGTGTCCACCAAAACCCAGATTTGGCTGCAGCCTCTGTTTTCCCTGTCGCAGACTAGAATATGAATTGGCCATAATTACCCACCGCACACTCAGTGATTCATCATGTTTAGGTTTGAGCAAGCCACAAAACCGTCAAGTATATTGTTCCAGCTGTGCGCCTCTGCACAATGCAGAGTTCAGGAAGAGAATCGGAAAAATTGTCCCTGCCAACATCCCCATGGGCTGCCGCTCGCCTTTCCAGTCTTCATTCCGTCCTGCGCCAGGTTACGGGACGTGAACGATGAAGACGGAGGACGTCTCCATCATTCAGGAGCGTGATGAATATTTGGCCTAGGGCTAAAAAATAAGAGTGATCCCCTGGAGAAACTTTAAGGGTTTTGATGCATTGCGAAGGAACACACGCAACAGATGGGGAGGGGATGAAACGGAAGCAGGGAGACTGCGAAATAGAGAGATCATTTGTGTTTGATGTTGAAAATAGCAGGTGGAAGTGTGCGTTTGGGAGCGTGTATACGTTTGTGTATGCGAGTCTTGAAGCAGAAGCCAGGCTGACAGTGTGATGCAATAGCACAAGCGGCGCAGCAGTTTATCTTTCTGACGAATGACTCACTGGCCCGTGGGCTAATACACCCTGTCTGAGATTTATGGGAAATTTCACCACAACAGAAGCAATGAAACGGAACCGGTGCGAAAAATAGATGCTGTCACACGGAATGGGGGAAATATGCGCATATTCGAGGCGAACTTTACCAACTCCACCGCTTTATACTAAAGTGTTTTGGTCTGATTGGTCGGAAGGTGTTGATTAAGTTCCGACAGCAGCGCTGGCTCTACTTCCAGTCACAGAAAAGTAATAAAAGTGTAGACGCTAATAACCTTTTACTTTACTTTGACCACAGACTGGTCCTAATTGGACCGAAAGCATTACCTCCATTATCCAGAGAGAGCGCAAGCAAAATTTCCATCCTGGAAACTTGTTACATCACCTGATGTTACCTCTACATGGGGCAGAAAGACTAGATGTCTTCCAGCAAGATGAACACTTAATGGCTAATCAGATACTATACTGTATGTTGCACGACTGACACATGATCAAAGCTTAACACCACCTCTCTCGTTCCAGCTGGGCCGGATCGGGGCAGGCTCGTCCAACCGCTGTATTCCAAATGTTCTCTTCCATATTAAATTCCATATTATTTGTGGAATATTAGGGTCAAAAACAAAAACACACCCATCATGATTTATTCCTACCATATTACGGGTGCTACCCGTCACTTTTACCGTGTGTGTCGTGATAACTCAGTCACATGAATCAGCCTGGCTGTTGATTGGTACTTATCTCAGTTACCATAAGCTAGCTAGCTTAGCTAAATACTACAGTACGCTGGCTATTGTTACTTTGCATTTGAATTGAACATCCACACCCTATACCTGCAATGCAGCGATCACTCGAATCGGCCAGGCTCCATATATAACGCATAAACTTACGGCTTAATATAAATTTAACTTACGAGTTACATAAAAATTCACAATTCAGCTATATGGAGGCCAACACTTTTTTCTTTCTCTCTTTTTTTGTTTTTTGTATGTTTATTTCTGCCGTAAAAGTTGGCCATTTTAACATGGAGCTCTATGGGGATTTACTCCCTTGGTGAAGCCAGCTCCTGAATATTCGAACCCAAGTCATTGGACGCGGTGCCGGTCCCAAGGCTGGATAAAATGGGAGGTTTGCGTCAGGAAGGGCATCCGGTGTAAAGGTCCGCAGTGGCGACCCCTTGCCGGGAGCAGCCCGAAAGACTAACGACGACAATATTCAATATAACATTACATTGAATTCATTTCTTTGGCTTGTTGGTTATAGAAACATGTAAAAAGAAGAGAAACCATCAAACCAACAAACCGAAGTTTGAAGACACCATGAACTGAGTTTCACACATCAGCACCTAAATGACTGAGAATCTTTATCAAAAGGCCAAAAAAATAGTTCTCATTTAACCAGCACTAACCAGTATAAACCAGTATAAAAAATTGGATTGACATGGCATTGCTGTTCATGTGGTTGGTGTGGGGTTTGGTGGGAGTGGCTTGTATTTACTGAGCAGACATTCTGTATTTATACACTTAGACAATTAAAAATGGCTCGTCAATGAAAGTCTTATCTAACTGAACTATTCTGCTGTTTTTTTTTTTCCCTTTTTTTCTTTTTTTTCGATTTCGATCCTGGTAACCACAGCCGTAAGTAAAATAGATACTTTTAATTGCAATTTAATAGCTTTTCTGTTGTTCTTGAATCTCACTCACTTTCCCTCCTTTGAATCCTCCTAATCCTTTATCAATTTAATTCACTTTAATTTAAGGTTATTGACGTATTGCACAGCACTTTGCCCGACAATTGTCTATCTGTATATAAACAGAGGTGACTCGACGCAAGTACGTTTTAAGTTGACATAAAACACAAAGTCAATTCCCTTAAATCACTTTGCGGTAGCGGGAAATTAGATTTGCTACCCGGAGTGATATTTGGCGCTCGTTCTATATCGCGGTTTAATATGCAAAGCCTTACTTCTACAGGAAACTATTCGGAGAAAACCATAAAAGCAAACGAGCCCGTAGCGGCGATTAGGTTCGGTTTTTACCATCTCGCGCATCTCGCTAATACGCAGGCGTTTTATAAACATCTCTAACAATCTGCAGTAACATTAAAGACGGGAACTTGTTTGTGCTGCAGCTTCTGAAGCAGCCATTACTAACGCCAGAGTGTTATATTGCTTTCCAAAATAACTATGGTTAATGTGATTATAAAGAGCTTTAGGGTGAAACAAAGAAATTTTATTGTCATTTTCTTGCATTTATTTACAATCCTGTCTGTTCTCTAGTGTCAATAAAATCCCCCTAAACAAACTTCTCAATATCTCATTTCAACATCGACATCCATCACTGCCACACGCAATGCAATCACTTTTCGTAATATCTGTAACGGTCCTTTCCGTACAACTCAGACTCTAGATCGGATTTTTATATTGATGTAGGGTCTTACATAAGTATCCATGTAAGACCCCACATAAAGAAACATATATATATATAACTGTTTATAACATTTCAGAAATTGAGTTAAGGAAAGGTTTTTCAAACCCCAAAATTACTGTAAAACCTGTGCTTTAGGTCTGGTGCCCTGAAAAGTCACATACACTATCCATAGGGATGAATATGATGTTGGCCCCACCCACTTTGCAGCTATAACAGCTTCAACTCTTCTGGGAAGGCTTTCCACAAGGATGAGGAGTGTTCTATGGGGTTGCTTTATGCACTGGTGCGCTGTCATGTTGGAACAGAACGTCCCCAAACTGTTGCCGCAACGTTGGGAGTATGAAATTGTCCAAAATTTCTTGGCGTGCCGAAGCATTAAGAGTTCACTGGAAGTACGGGGCCGAGCCCAACTCCTGAAATACACAGCAGTTCCAACATGTCTCTCATGTCCTGACCTCAACCTGATAGAACACCTCCATAATGACGTAGAAGCCAGGCCTTCTGGTCCAACATTAGTGTCTGACCTCACTGATGCGCTTCTGGAAGAATGGACAAAAATTCCCATAAACACACTCCTAAACCTTGTGGAAAGCCTTCCCAGAAGAGTGATAGCTCATGATGGGGGAAAGCCTCCTAAATCGTAATTTTAATAGATGGAAGGAGTATGGCACGTGTCCAGGTCCCAGGAATAAGCCACGGAAGTGATAGAAGATGAAGATTCTCACACGTGTCGTCGAGTGGCGAGAGGAGGACAAAGACGGGACACGTCCTCACGCGACCTGCGGATTCAATTCTTGAATGATCACGCTAAGCAGATTTGTAGATCACGAGTCGAGAGAGGAACACGGTCTCTTTTCTCTGTTCACTTCCTCGATCCGTCATCCATCACTCCTCTATCCCCACACCCACACGTCCTCCTCAAGGCCTGGCGTGAGGTTTTAAGAGCTCACTTCTTTCATCCTGTTCAACGCTGAGGGGTTTGAAGTACAGCACAAAAAAAAAAAAAAAAAGAAGAAGAGCAAACTGTACTATAAAATAAAGACCCCTCGAGTTCTTATAGATATTGCGGAACAAAAGAAAACCGATGAACTGAATGATGGTTTCAAACGCTGCAGTGGGACATGAGAGGGTGGACGATGGACAGGACATACTGTAAAAGACATGACGGAGAAGAGGATTAATTGAATTAATAGCTTCTCATATACCTTTTAGGATAATTCAGCAGCTTCCCCTCAACTATTCTTTCTCTATAAGCCTTTTGGAACAGTGACAGAATTTCCACTTATTTATTCAAAAGGTCACGCTGTTTTCATGCCCAGCCTTGGAAAGCGGCCCGGTCGATGGTGTGAGCGAAAGGTCCGATCTAAAAATAGCCAACGTGCTGAGTATTCACAAAGTGATTTAGCAGGATATTAGATTTGGAAAAAAAAAAAAGGCCAGAGGAATAACAATAACTGCAACACGTACAAGCTGCCAACTTGCCAACGGCTCGAAGGTGCCCTTTAGCTAAAATGACCATTTTGTCAGGAAGGAGATAGAGAGAGGATGATAAGATAAAAACTAAAAAATGTGAGCAATCTTTCTAAAAAAAAAAAAAGAAGAAAAGAAAAAAAAAGGTAATAAAAAAACCAAGAGGTGATTTTGTTTCCATCCAGGAAATGAGATACACACCAGTGAAAGAGATGAAAACCTTTCTTTAAATATTTAAACATTAATAAAAAATGATGCTACACTTTGGGAGACAAAGGGTGTAGAAAGTGTAAATGAAATTTAAATCCGAATGTAAAGGATTTATAAATATTTTATTCGGGCCCAGTACTCATCCTACGTACACGACATTTGTTTCCCCTAGTATCCGCTCTCCTATTTATGTCTCACATTGTCCTCCTTCCTGCACCTCAGAACAGCATACAGAGGGACGTAAACGTCCAAACTTCAGCAGGAAGTCCTCTTGCGCCCGTACCAAAGCTTCCTCGTCGATGTACACTGCCGCCCTCCTGGCTGTGAGGTAGTACTGCACCTTCCTGAGGCTCCAGCCGAGCACGTACATCAGCAGGCCGCACACGGCGGCTGTGGAGCGACCCACGCCTGCGTTGCAGTGAACGTACACGCTGTGACCGTTTTCTAACAGCCCGTAGAGCAGGTACACGGCCTGGGGCAGCATCCGCACACGTCCTGCAGGGGGCGACATAAACAAGAAGTTAGCTGAGAATCTAATTTGGATTAGAATCAGAAATGATCATGTTAATCGATCGACATAGGAATCTGAATTTGTTATGAATTGTCCAGACCTGTTCTTATTTCAAGATGATATTGGGTCAGGATCAAAATTCAAAAATGTGAGAAAAGGTCCTTAACCCTCCAATATTAACAGACACCATAGGAAGCTCCACCCCTTCAAATAATCAGACTTTTTAAAAAATTTTATCTGGTGTTCGAGTTCTCCACTTTAAAGATGTAGCCTTAATCAAGGGAAATGAAGAATAGTTTTGAGGTCCTTACAGTGAAATCGAAGAAAAACTGATGGACATTTAATGAAGCCTTTAATTTGATTAAAACGCTTGAATGTTAAAGCAGGCTGTACATCCATGAATGTGATCATCTCCTGCCTGTGGTGGCTTGGAGCCCCCTGCAGTCGCTCCCATGTACTGTACGTCCAACGAGTGGAACGTTTGATCCTTGAAAATCGACAGATCAGCAACTTGCGGAAGAGACGCATCTGTCTGCGAGAACTGTACACGCAATCATTCACCAACATCACTTCTACGTTACAGGAACTCGTCTGGGAGTTACTGCTACTGTACATCCACCGTACAGTCCTGACCTCGCTCCAAGCCACTCCCACACGTTCGGGATACTAAAGGAGTTCCTGGGAGGCCAGCGTTTCAGACATGAAGCAGACAGTCCGATCATGTCTCTAGCGTATTGAGCAGACTTTGACGGTTTATACGTACTATTGAAACACTGGGATGAGTGCATTAGTGCAGCAGGGGATTCTATAGAGAAATAAAGGGAGTTTTTACTCTCTGTTATTCTGCACAATCAAAAGACCTAGTTTGACTTGAGCGCCCTTCATAAATTGAATTCACCTTTAAGCTCCAGTCACTTTAATCATCCTTATGACCGGGGACTCTTTTTGGATTTCTGAAATTACCCCACAAGGTGTCATTTCAAACGGTTATGGTGAATAATACATTAAAAGTGGCCTTACAGCATTTCATGAATTTGGAAATCATAAAAAAACGTCCATGTGTCCTGAAGCCATCCCAAACTCACCTCCTTCTGCATCGCTGCATTGCTAATGCTTTTCTAACAGCAGTGGCACTTGTAAAAGAAATGGAGAAGTCTATCCGGCAACATCAGAGAACGGTTGATGAGAATAAGAAACAGAATACGTTTATCGACTTTTCTTTCAGTGCTACTTTGCTGAAACTATAGGTAACTCTCTGGCGCTAATGCAGCTGGCGGGTTCCCAAGTGCTAGCTTTTACGCTAGTTAGGCTGTAGACAAGGAGAAATCAAGAAAAAGAAAAAAAAAATCTATAACTATATTAGGAGTCCAGTTTGTATGCGGCATGCTTCACACTTTCCTTACATTTTAGCATTACATTAGCCTCCCAGCTCCAGGAAGCAGCCTTCAGACACCAAGCTGTTAATCGATTTTACATTCGATCGCTTTTGGAAGCACTTACGCTTTCCAGTGTTCCAGTATTCCAGAGCAATATGATGCTTAAAGCAAGGATGGACTTTAATAAAAATAATAAAGCTATAGTTACCATGACACAAAAGAATCTAATAAAATAACTCCCAGCAATATCCGAGCTCTCAGCGGTGTAAATAGAGAGCTCCGCACTCTCTAATGCTTTTTCACAGCGGACAGGGAAATAATCTAACTTTATGAAGTGATAACCTTGTATTAGTGCAGCAAGAGATATGTTCACCCCCTGAGTGTGTTATGGGTGTGTTTATCTATTATCCGCCCTGCTGTACTAACACCTCCTAACCTCCTATTGCAGTTTCTTTCCTTTCACCCGTGTGTAATATTCAGTTATCAGTCCTGCGGTGTAAACAGTGCAGGACGTCTCCGCTGAGAGCCGAGGAGTGAAATCGGGGTCGAGCAGCGGTGAAGCAGATGTGAGCTCAGGTGCAGGTTGGGACTCAGCTGTTTGGGTCGTTAGAAATCCATTAGCAGGTCCACCAGGCGGGTCAAATCTCCAGTGGGGTATAAAGACGCATGTTTTGCTTGCCAAATGATGTACAGTAGCAGTTCGTACGTACAGTACTACGGATGTTCAAAGATGGATTGTAGGTGGTTTGTTGATGTCTTAGGCTTATAGTTTGTGTCTTTTCATAATGGATCATAAATATGTCCAAAAATATGCTGAATTCCTTGTTTAGTGTTGACTTGGAGAGCGTTCGTTAAAAAAAAAAAAAAAAAAATCACCAAATGGGGTGAAGCAAATCTGAAACGGCTAAATCCAAACCTGCACTAAACTGGAACTGCTGTAATAGATGCTACACTGTGTATGGTGAGATCTGTCTTGACATTTGCCAATCATGAGGTGTTGGATGTACTTTTTAGGGAAATACAGGTACAGCTCAATAAATTAGAACAACATCAACAAAAGTTGATTTATTTCAGTAATTCAATTCAAAAAGTGAAACTCATATTATATAGATGCAATACACACAAATGATATTTCAAGTGGTCCATTCTTTTAATTTTGATGATTATGGCTTACAGCTAATGAAACCCCCCAATTCAGTATTTCAGAAATTTTTTAATAATACTTAAGACCAATAATATTTAAAAAAAAAAAAAATAGGGGCAGTGGGAGTTACTGATCGGACGATTGGCAGTTCGATCCCCAGCTCCAGCAGGTTGTCACTGTTGGGTCCTTGAGAAAGTCCCCTATCAGAAAGCAGAACCCTATCTGCTCCAGGGGCGCTGTATCATGGCTGACCCTGCGCTCTGACCCCAGTTATACCGGGACATCCAAAGAAAGAAATTTCCCTGTGCTGTAATGTATATGTGACAAATAAAGGCTTAACTTAAAAAAGAGATTTATAACACAGAAATGTTGGACTACTGAGGAGTATGAACATGTACAGAACTCAATACTTGGTCGGGGCATGAATTCCTGCAGCAATGTGATGTGGCATGGAGGTGATGGGTCTGTGGCACTGCTGAGGTGTTCTGGAAACTCAGGTTGCTCTGATAGCAGCCTTCAGCTCTTCTGTGTTGTCGGCTCTGGTGTCTCACATCTTCATCTTCACAATATTCTATAGATTCTCTCTGGGGTTTAGGTTGGGTCGATCAAGCACACGGTTGCCATGGTCCTTAAACCTGGCATTAGTACTTTAGGCAGTGTGAGAAGGTGTTAATTTGCTGGAAAATAAAATCAGCATCTCCATAAAGCTGGACAGCAGGGAGAAGCATGAAGTGCTCTAAAACCTACTGGTAGACGAGTACACTGACCTTGGACCTGATAAAACACAGTGGACCAACATGTCAGCAGATGTTATGGAACACTCATCAGCAGTCCAGTCCTTTTTGTTCTTTTGTTCAGAGAAGACACCCTTGATGTTGTCTCTGGTTTAAGAGTGGCTTGACACAAGGAATGCGTGTAACCCTGGATATGCCCATGTGTGGTGGCTCTTGAAGCACTGGCTCCAGCTGCTGTCCACTCCGCCAAATTTTTTAATGAGCTTCATTTCACAAATCCTCTCAAGACTGCAGTTATCGCTGTTGCTTGTGCACCTTTCTGTACCACAGTTTTTTCGTTCCATTTAACATTCCAATAATGTGCTCGGATACAGCACTCTGTGAACAGCCAGCTTCTTCAGCAGTGACCGTTCGTGTCTTACTCTACTCTCCATGTGCAGGGCGTCAATGATCGTCTTTTGGACAACTGTCAAGTTAGCTGATTAAAATTTGACACCATTAGTCTCCAATAACTTTTTTACATTATTAAAATTTTCTGAGATACTGAATTTTGGTTCTTCATTAGCTGTAACCCATATCCATTAAAATGAAAAGAAATAAACACTGAAATATATTATGTCTGCATGTAATAAACCTACACTCACCTAAAGGATTATTAGGAACACCATACTAATACGGTGTTTGACCTCCTTTCGCCTTCAGAACTGCCTTAATTCTACGTGGCATTGATTCAACAAGGTGCTGAAAGCATTCTTTAGAAACGTTGGCCCATATTGATAGGAGAGCATCTTGCAGTTGATGGAGATTTGTGGGATGCACATCCAGGGCACGAAGCTCCCGTTGCATCACATCCCAAAGAT
>QMIH01000325.1:147203-164223 GCA_003987875.1 Clarias batrachus | reverse complement strand
ACAAAAGACAACATAAGGAAAAACTTTAGACAGCTGAGCAAGATGGTGGCAAGAGAAAAAAAAAGAAAGAAACAAAACAGAAGCCACGTTCTTTAGAACCATTTGATTTTACAGTACACCAAGTCCCCGAATTACGAACAAGTTCAGTTCCGAGAGCGCGTTTGTAAGTCTGATTTGTTCTTAAGTCCGACAAATTGAGACTTGTACGCCTTTGACACAAATACTGTACAATGTAACACATACCTACTAAATCTGTCCCCTTTCCCCACACTGCCATCATGTGGCCAAAAACCGTAATCACGTCTAAGGAAATGTATCAGACAACAGTTAAAAGGATCTTCAAAGTGTAGATTGTGAATAAGTCACAATCTACTGGTATAAGCAGAGAACATTGAATTTGATTACATCAACCGTTTTTTGGGGTTGCCAGGTGACATTATCCACTGAAGCAAGGGTGAGACTTGCATGTACTTTTGGGAATTGCAAATCTTTTAGGGCATTCATTTTAAACAAAAAGTAGCTGGTATGACCTGAAGTGTTGTAAAAATCAAGGTCCAAAGCGCATCTAATATCCGACAGATGCATTTGGCATTTACTTTTACTACAATAGCACTGCTTTGGCTTGGAACGTCCGGTACTTTTACCATCACATTATGATTTGTGTTCAGGTCTGCATCCGACACATCCGCAGGAGGCAAACTCCAAGACTGTGAAACGTCAGGCATATTTATGGAAAATGTCAGAGGAGGGAAGAGTTCATTTCTCATCGTGTCTCTTCCGTCAGCCGTGCGAACCGCAACCAGATATGAAGTCTGGATTAAGCCTTTATTCGTATTAAATATTAAAGGTCAGGCCATCACTGTGCTCTGGACTGGGATACACAGCAGGCCTGACTTAATTAAAGTCATGATGTAATCTAGTCTTGTGTCAAATCATTGGATGCACAGGGAAACCGGTTCCGAAACCAATCCCGTCATCACATCTTTAATGAGACGCCTAAACTAATCCTATATTACCTCGCAATCCTGCGGGTGCTGATCATGTCGTCTGCGTAAATGCTCTGATTTCCGCATGTCCTGACTGCCAGAGGGAACTGAGATTAGTTTTCTTGGCACAGACTAAAAGTATAGAGTCGTGCCGTGCAATCAAGCCACATTGTTTTCCCCAAAAAGTAGGCTTTATGCATATCCAAAAATGTGCTGCTGCATGATGAAAAGAAACTCACAGCAAGCGAACAATCCGAGGAACAAAACTAATTGATTCTAGTGCGAGAACACAAAAGACACATGCGTACCTAAAGAAGCCTTTTGAAACGAGTGTGTATGGGGGGAAAAGAAATAAACCCGACAAAATGAACGAAAGTCAGTCAGTGTTTGAACGCACAGAGTGACTGATGACGGTAAAAACTGTTAAAGAGAGAAATACAAAAGTGGGAAAGTGCTGTACTTTTGTCTGAAAGAAAATGCTGATGAAGTTGAAGCAGATTCGGTTTCAATTCTAACAGGACAGAAGGAGAGAGAGAGAAAGAAAGAGCGCAGTTAACAAGTCAGTATTAGAAAAAGGAAAAGTCTTGTCTGTGATAGCAGTGCCCTCTTGTGGGCAAAACGTCGTTGCATCACATTTCATTCTGAATATTCACACTGATCATAATACAATACTTTCTGTTATGAAGCAGTAGTTTGGTAGCACTGGTAGGTCATGGGTTCAAGCCCCAGCACCTCACAAACAGTGACTGTGGGGCCCCAAAGGAACACATTTAACCCTCTCTGCTACTGACCCTGGGCTCTGCAAAGAAATGGGGCAGGCGTGGCTCAGGGGTCAAAGTGCTGGATCTGATTCCTGGAACTGGTCCCAGGTTCTAACTCCAGCACCACCAAGCTGCTCCTGTTAGAGCCTTAATCAAGGCCCTTAACCCTCAACTGGTCAGATATATGATGAGACAAATGTAAGTCGCTTTGTATAAGAGTGCCAGCCAAATGCTGTGAATGAAAATCTGAAATAATTTAACTACACGTATATGTGACAAGTAACCTTTGTGACAATAATCTTTCTTTTTACCTCAGTAAATCTTTTTTTTTTTTTACCTCAGTACATGGACTACCCGCTTCACAAATTTTCACCTTAAGAAATGAAGCGGCAAGAAATACGAGCGACTGAACCGAATGCTGGTTAATTTGTGGCGCTTGTGAGGATTTTTTTGCATTTTGTGCAAGATTTAGTGAAGACATAGCACCCAGGAATGTTAGCGAGGATGGTTAATTGTGGTGCCAAGAGGAATCACAATTAAGGTTAAGTGAGGTTTAATATCTATTTATTTCAAATTAACTTAATTTGTCTTTCAAATTAATTTACATGTCTTTTCTAAATGTTTAGATTGTTTTTATGTGCAAAAATATAATTATAGTGTCGGTAAGTGGTAATATTGGTAATATTTTTGGGTAGCTGGAACGGATTATCTGCCTTTACATTATTTACTATGGGTAAATGCGTTTCACAGTACAAAATTCCAGTGATGCCAAGTGTCTCATTCTACTTTTCGAAAAATAATGTAAAAGCAAACTTTTTTTCGGGTGCCACCATCAAGCGATGACCGTCCTGATGAAACACTCCTATTTTTCGTTTTTCTAACCGGGCTTGTGACCGGCACTGCATACAGTGGCTGGGTAGTATGGGATGTAGCAATCAACCGACCGCCGGCCTCAAACCCAGACCTCCAAATAAAAAAATTAAAAAAAATTCTAAAATATATGCCAATTCGCAAGGGAAGAAAAGTTGTAATTTCATTACTATATGCAGCAAAACAACACTGGAAAATGTTTCCAATCCAACAGATACCTTCCCAGACACAATTCCCATCAATCCGCTTAAGGAACTTGAACCAAAACTTGTGTGTGTACGGCTCGGTGAGGTGCACTTCCCCGAGCCACAGGCAGGGGTCGCAGCTGGACGCCAACGTCCTCGTCGGCTTCATCTCGACCGCGTTCGCCGCGTCCCAGCGCCCGAGGTCCGCGCGCGATCCCGACACAAACACCTGGATATCCGGGCGCTCGGGGGTCAGAACGACCCCGAACCTAAACACAAGCATTCTGGGAAAAAAATGAAAAGAAATAAGAATTACGAATAACGAATTCAGTCGTGTGAGGTCGGCGAGAGAAAATCACCAGGTTATATAAATAATCACTTGCCGTCTAGTTTAAGATCTACAGTGCTCGATCAAAACAAGTGCCTGTTTAAAATATATATACTAAAATAGGATTTACGTCATGGCGCAGTGTTTTCGCCTCGTGTTTAACCTTTTCTAGCGCATCGTTCGCGAGAGAGCCGAGTCCTTTACGTGAACTGACTCCCTTTTGTAAACCTACTACTTTTGAGGTGAACCGACTCCTTTTAGGTGAACCGACTCTTTTAAGTCACCCGACACCCTTGTCTGAAAAGCTGTAATCAACCATTCTCCTAAAGAGAATCAACATATTTTAAATACATCATATATTGTATATGCACAATAATATGCAAATATACAAGCATCCAAGTGCAAATAGTGGCTGGTTTTCTAATAAATATTGAAAAGAGTCGTTTCGAAGCCATGAATCACGGTCAGTTAAAGACCCTTCACCTGACAAACACTTCCGGTTTCTATCTCGATCACTCAAATGAGAGGAAAAAACAACTAGTGTTAAATATATTTACATTTGTATTCGACTTCACCATAAAGAATCACAAAAAATGTAGAATAATTTTACTGGCCAAATTTTTCAATCATTCCAATATTTACTTTATCTAATATTAATCTAATATATGATGAAAAAATAATGTATAAAATATAGTAATGTTGACGGGCCCAAGCACCCTGTGCCATTGCCGCCCCGGGCACACCGCACAACTGTGTTATTTGAGTGTGTCAAGACCTCGAAAAAGCCATCGTCAATCAGTTGCACCTCACAATCTGCACACGTCACACACTATACAGGGCTAATGTCAGTTTGGGCCCTAAATATTTGTTGAGTGCATTAGTGTGTGCGCGTGTGCATGTGTGTGTTAACATTTGTAAAGCGTATGTGTGTACAATAGGCCGCAGATGATGGAAAATAAGCCTCACACTATGATGTTCGTGATGTCACTGAACGTGTCACTCAATATGTCACTCAATATAATGCCACACAAAGTTATTAATCATTTTTCGATGTAAGTTTAAGACATTATGAAGACTGACCCGTTTGAGATATCGAAAATCCCTCCGCAATTGTGCGTCCTCAATATCTTTAGATCTCTTTGGCCCGGTTTGGTATCGTATAAATTCCCTAGGAGGAGTATATGCAAATCCATCGGGTGCGTTTTTGCAAACGACCCAAAATAACCGGCCTCCTGTTGAGTTTAGACCAGGACATGCAGTGCAAAAGTTGTTCGGCTCGATGAGCTCTAAATGTGTACCGAGTTTCATGTGCTTACGTGAAAGTGTGTATGATCTATGCAGCAAAATCTCGTGTGGGGGTCCCGGGTCACGCGACTCTCAGGCATCCTGATGGCAGCAGATCTCATGAGTATTCGAGCATGTTAAGACCCCCGAAAAGTCCAAAAGGATGGGAAAAAAATAATCCTTAGGAAAACTAGAGGGTCCTGAGCACCTTATAGTGCTTGGGCCCTAAATATAGTTGCAAGCAACGATCAGGGGGCCCAAGCACCCTGCGCCATCGCCTCCCGGTTTCACCACACAACTTGCACACATCACACACTATACAGGGCTAATGTCAGTTTGGGCCCTAAATATTTGTTGAGTGCGTTAGTGTGTGTGTGAGACAGTGTGATATACAGGAGTATGAGTGTGTTTGTGTATACGTGCGTGTGCGCGTCTGTGAGTGTGTTAACATTTTGATACAAGTTTGTTTGTGTGTGTGTGCGTGCATGCGTGTGTAATTTAAGTTATATAAGTGTGTTAGTGTGAGGCTTACTTTCCAGCATCAAACAATGATGTTCAATTTGTCTATCAATATTCATTAGATGTCAAAATTTATTTGACCTAGATGATAGACAGCTCCCAATTTATTATTTATTCATAATTCTGTTTATTATGGTTTAGAGTAATAGAGGCCAACAGTAAATGCAGAGGTTCTTAACAAAATAGGCAGGTGTAAATGTACAAGGCAGTTCGAAGACAATTAAAAAGTGCCTAATTCGAGTCTGAATTTATGCAGAGACCGGTTCTGTTTTTTAAAGTGGGTGACCATGACTGAGGGAGAAACTACACATGGAACTGGAGAGGATTAGTGTTTGTTGTTTTGCCATTTTATTCCTGCACACAACATAATCTCAAGCAGGGCTGTATACACCCACTCGACTAAACATAACCTTTTCAAGCTAAGGCTAAATGTCAGGTTGATCACAGTTCAGCAGCTTCATGCAATCACTGTGCCATTTTTGGTTTCAGATATTTTATGAGCTGCAATGTAAAATGGAAAGACCTTTGCAGTCCATTATTCTTTTAACGCTTACACGACTCAAATGTATTGCCTCAGCTTCATTGAGAGTCAGCAGGAAGGTAACACTAGCATTAAACACTAGCAGGGTCAAAGCTGATAAAATATCTTTTTTATTCAACACAACCAAAAACACATGCAGGTCCAGACTAAACAGTGTCCTGGCTTAATCTTCAGATCACCAAGCACGCTTGGTCTGGTCAGGCAAACACTTCTTCTTCAGCAGCAGCAGCAGCAGCAGCAGCAGCAAGAGTAACACTCCATAAGGCCTTCATCGTTATTAAACACACAAACACACGCACAAAAAAACTTGGCTTTGGGTCATGAGCTAAATAGGTTCTTCCCAATCCCATTCAAGAATCAAATTCATCTCTGGATGTGACTGAAAAACTTTGCAATCGTTGAAAAGAAACCAGACGATTATTACCCAACAGATTCCCTGCATATACCATAAAGCTTTCAGAAATGAACGTGACAATCCCCATATCATTACATTCAACATACACCTGTGAACATGGACATTTAACACATTTTTTGCATGTAAACCTTTGTGTTTTAACATGTTTAGAATATTTACCAAGGTGCTACATTATGTTTACAGAAATGTATTAAGTGCTTGTGTAGTGTCTTTCAAAAGTGGCACTGTTATTTTCTCCTAAAATAAAAATGATAGATGAAGACGATGACGTCTCTCGATTGAACAAAGGTGCCACGTGTGGCAGACTTTAGTGTGTATATATAAACATACATCAGCTCATGTAGTGAGAAAATGACATCATACAAGTATAGAATGGCATCCAGATTGTCTTTGTCTCATCGTCCAGCTCTTGTTGTACAGTCACTCAACACCTTTAGTGATCGAACGCTTTTTTCATCAGGCAGAATCACTAAGTATTGCTGCGAGAAAATGAAAACAGAAAATGAAACATGATGCAACATCAGCCGCCCAGGCTGACCGGACATGGATATTTTATTGTTTTCCCTGCTCTAACACATCTCATGTAAGCCATCAGTTACTTAAGAACCCTTCCTGAGTTGAAGGTTGAGTAGGACAGGGGTTACTTCCTGAGTAGAGACTCCAAAATACAGGGTTGGGAACCTGCGCAATACATCAATAACACTAATTGACAGCTGATCTAGGTAAAGGTATCAGCACTGCACTTAATCATACTCATAATCAAAAGCATCACTCCTTCACTGTTAACTCCACTGGCGCTTGCTCTGGAAAGATGATTCCTCTTGTAAGGATCTTGTCCGATCTCATCACATGGAGCATACGGACATGACGTACCCTAACACAGCATTTCCTGGAAGCAAGACTGATCATATCTACAAATTATACGAATCGAAATACACAAGCTTAAGGCTCTTCGTTTTTTATTTATACCCGAGTGAGTTGAAGTAATATCCTTTTAGTGTTACCTCGAAGGGGGGGTGGAACAGCGTTAGACATTACCACACATTTCTGTGCAACAAGGAAACAAGGCAAACACTGGAAATCTTTCTCAGTGCACGTGTCATTAAAACTGATCATAGACCAAGCAGTTGTTAGATTTATATACCATATACATATATAAAAATAATCTGAACTCAAAAAAAAAAAAAAAAAAAATTCTTATGTACACAACTGTGGATATTATTGATTGAAAAGGTTAGGTTAGGTAAGGTAGTGTTATAGCTCTTTCGCTCTGGTATTTGTTGTTATAATACTGGCTTGAGAACTGAACGTAGCGATCTGCCGCCTCGGGTCAGCTCCCTGGTCGTGCACATGCACGGCAGTGGCACGGCCTCCACTTGTCTATGGACCTCATTGTACGGGCAACGTTTCAGGTGATCCGCCATGCTGGAAATGTCCGCAAACTCCCACCTGGTCACAGGACTGAAGGCTGTACTGAATCGCCACACCTGCAGGAAAGACATGTTTGTTGCGTGATGCTTTGATTTATTTGCAAAACATTCTAATGGATAAACAAACAGCAGTTCCAGTGCAGGGACTCAGGTAGTCCTCACTGCTGTGCTGATCCATCTGCGATATCACGTGGCATCCTAAGTGTGTTACACTTATATGCTAGATTGAAAGGAGATCAGGAACCAGAACAATGTTAATAGAGTACCTTAATATGTATTTTTAGCTAACTACTCCCATTGGTACAACATATGAGACGAAGATAAATGAAAAGCAAAATGTAATTTAAAATTCGTAATGTAAAAAATTTTTAAATGTAATATTTAATCTTAAATATTTTAATAACAATTTCTTTCAAAAAAACAACGTATTTATGCTCACTGCTCACCCTGTTGGTGATTAACTTACATAGCTAGAGAGCATAATGTTCCAATTTAGATGCAGTGCTTTTTGCACTGGTCATTTCACCATGTCTACAATTTAGCTCTTAAATGTATGCAGTTTTCCTTGGTTAGCATGAATAATTAATTTATGTTTAGCTAATGATGATGCCCAGAATGCATATGAGAAAGACTGACCATGGCAAAACAGAATCTTTTTATAGTTTAATCTTAGCCAAGAGTACATGACCTACCTTGTCTTTTATCTGCCAGGATTGCCTGCCATCAGGATACTGCCTCTTTTCCCACTGTACCACCACCATGCCCCGTGTCTGCAGCAGACTCGCACACACATCTCTCATTGTCCGCGACACCATGGACAGCTGGCACAAGCTGAAACCATCCAGGAATCGTGCCACATGCTGCAGGATCTCAAAGGGCAATGCGCTCAGCCGATCACACCCAAGCTCTGGTACTACTTCTATCACAGGCTGTATCCCAAACGACCTGAGGTGCCGGTCATGGACGATCTTTGATCCCTGCCTGGTTGGGCAGAACCTGCGTTGGGAATAGGTGCAGCCATAATAGGCCAGGGGGCATCGGTGCTCCATCCAGCCATTCAGCCCAGAGTGGATGTCCCCATGGATGTTGCGGAAGTGTGAGAGGAACTCATCTCGCCGGAACAGCTGGCCACATTCAAATGTGAACATGGAGCCTTCACGTGGAGCCCAGCTGGGTCGCGGCACCAGCTGCTCCAGAGTCAAGTCTAATCGTAATGTACAAAAGGGACTTGGCTGTGAGAGACGCGGTGCGGCTCGGTCACAAGCTGAAGCAGACGCCACTTCTCCGACCATGGTGTTGGTCGCCAGGATGGCAGCAGGGAAACTGAAGGTCTGAGTGCCGAAATCGACACGTGAGCCACCAAAGGTGTAGACGGTGTCAGAGATTCTGCGGGCACGTGGTGACTCCTCCAGGCAAAAAAGCAACGCTGCAGCTGTGAAGTCGATCTCACCAAGGCCTAGGGGGTCGGCCTGAGGCTCCTGCTCCAGATCGGATGTGTCCACAGCTTTGTCCTCCATCTTACAACCATGCTGTCTTTGTGGGAAGCTCTCAGTAAAGCAACTCTTCCGTACGTTAAGTGCAAGAGGCATAAAATTGCGCAGTAACTGAAGGTTTTGGAGTTTTCTCTCAAAAGCCTTATCTTCAAAGTCTAATGCCATGGAATGCAGTACACTGTCCCTGGGAACAACCAGAGCCTGGGCGTGCACAGGCGGCTGAAAGAGTGGAGCCTGGGACCCAGATGCTGCTTGCTTCACAACAGCGGCTAACTCGTGTCTAACTTCTGGTCTGTGTGGAATTAAAGGACCAATAAACTCCCAAGAACCACCATGCTCTGAACTCTCATCAATCTCATCTGCTTCCATTGTATGGTCCTTTGATTTTTTATACTCTGCAGCATTGTGACCACTGATACACACACTTTGCTCACCCTCATCCGCTAGTCGGATTGAAGATTCTTGACAAAGTTCCTCACTGATGTGGCCATCAAGTTGGTCTAAATCCCACTCATCAGTTCCACCAACTGCCCCAGACACAACCTCGTTTTCAGGGGTACTATCCTTCATTTCAATGTCTGCATATTCAAGAGTTTCTGTCTGATGGATTCCACCATTGGTCTCACTGGCTGTACAGCTTGGTCCAGAGCCTTTGACAGCATCTCCGAGTGCGCCAAGAGCAGATACCAAATTTCTCCCCAATTCCCTCAAGGTTTCGTGCCGTTGAGGCTGCAACTCCTCGCTTAAACCTTTAACCCCACTGGCTATTTTATTGCACTTGGACCCAGTGTCTTCTTTCATAAGTAACACTTCACGTACCTCTCCATTTAATTCTGGTTGCACTGCTGAAACACTTGTAGTTGGATTCTGCTTGTCCGTTGCATTGAGGTGTATCAGAACATTCAAAGCAGCAGACAGACTTTTGGTTGTCTCTACCGTGGTTTGGTAAAGCTCACCATAATGCTCCTCGTTCAATCCGTTAATCCCGTTGCTGATCATTTCTTTTGAGCAAAACGAAAACGTTGCCCCATTCATGGCTTCCTCAAGTGGAATGGTGGGAACTGCGGTTACGCAAGGCTTTTTGCGCACCTCTGCAAGCTGAGTTTTTTTCTCAGGGCACTTCGTGGGAGCGAGAGATACAAGTTTGAGTGAGGCCAGCATGGTGCGCTGGTCCTGCAAGGCAAGAGCCATGTCTAGCTGTTCTTCCTCGTCTGCTTCCCGACTCAACCTCTCATAGGAACGGTAGTCCTCGTCATTCACCGGCCACCGGTTCCACTCCATGGTGCAACACACCACACCAGCCGGACACATCTCGAGATGCTCTGCCATCTTTCCTCGAGCTAGCGTAAAAGGGCAGCCGATGTTGTGGTTGAGGCAGGGTACCCGCTCAAGTGGGCATAGCAAGCGATGCTCGTCTACTTTACAGGTGTGATAAACAGCACCACAAACTAGCGGGCAGGCATGGAGGTCACAGGACGTGCCAGGCTCTGGCTTTACCATACACCTCCGGTTCACACAAGAAACACAGTGAGTGTGAAGCTCTTCCATTTTTAACTCTGTCAAGGCAGGGATGATGTCTGAAGCCCAAGCCTCAGGTTTAAAATGTCTGTAAGACAGTAAAACAGCAAAAACAGTGTGAATTTTTAACCTACTTTCACATCTAGTTTGTAGTTATACCTGTAAGGTATCTCAAGTCACTTTCATACTATGGTCTTGGAAATGGATTCCAGTCTGTCTAGCCTAGCAAGTGCATTTCTTTAAAATAATATCAATATTGAGATCGCTAAGCATTTTGGTATTACCAGAGAATGATTTTGAGTTGCTAATAAAGGAAAGCTGTTTCTATGCTAACTATTAGCTACATTTTTAGCCTGTGCCTTCACTGAGCTTAATGCTATGATCAAACTGTTAATTTGGTTAAACAGGAGGACAATATCTTACGTATGATATAATGTATGATAGTTCTTTGTTTGACTCGAGCTCGCAACTTGTAATTTTATGTGACAAGTTTGCACTTCTTACCTTTAAATGACTTACACAGTATAAACAAATATTTGCTTAAGATCATTCTACAGACATACTCACTTGTTCAGTCTTAAACACAAGCTTTACAGACTGCTTTGAGAAAGAAAACAGTAAGCACAGTTAGCGTCCACAGTTTGTATGCTGATCTGTGTATATACTATACATATTAGTATTATTATTATTATAATATGCAAGTGTGGATGTTTTATTTTAGAATGTAATGACATTCTAGACAAAAATGTAACAATTTTGTTTCATAAGTAATGACTGTGATGTGATGTGATGTTCCATAAGGCCATCTCCCCTCTGCCACTTTTTTTAAAGGCTTCTCCTAAACTAGGACACGAGCCTGTCATTTGGCATACTATTTACAGGAAAAAGTGACATGTTAAAAAATTATGAAGCGGCTCTGATTATTTATTATTTAGACTTATTGGTGATTAAAAAAAACAATAAAGGAAAAAAAAGGAAGTTAAAGGCACCTTGTCTAAAGGGATAATTATCTACCACACTCATAAGCCCATTTAAGAAAATTCTCTGTGAAGTGTGTGGAATGAAGGTGTGAGATTGAACTAATGATGTGTGTGTGTGTGTGTGTGTGTGTGTGAGTGATATATATATATATATATATATATATATGTCATTTTCCATTTAGGACATTTTCCATTTAAATTTCAAAGTAACATATCTTCATAACTGTGATGAAACAAAGCCTATTAAAATGAAAAAGCCTATTAAGCCTATTTAAATTCATTCAGCAGTTATTCAGCAGATGTGTGCACAAACAAACAAAAATTTGTGTTCTATTACATATCTTACATTCCCCCAAGTTATTTTTTTCACAAATATCTTCAATGTACGCACACCACAACTTTACAGTTTTACTATACGTAATAGAAAATGTATATAATTCTGTTTGTTTGTGAAGCGGGCAGGCGGTGTTTGCGATTATCAGCTTCCATGTCATACTGTAGATGAGTCACATGCAATTATAATGTAACAGTAGGCAGCATCATCAGCTTTTATGGCAGAATGTGATATAACGTAAAGCAGCATCAGCATCAAATTTTATGTCGTACTGTAAGCATGTCATAGGCGTTAAATTGGAGCAGAGTGAGGGGCGGCAGTAAGATGACCGCTCACATCTGTAACACCACAGAAACCACAGGTAACCTTCGCTATTTTTAAATGGCTTTGTGGCAACATATACATTTTCATGCATATATAATATAATTTACTAAATGCATATATAATCTAATGCATACATAATAAACAATATAATTTAGTAACTTTGTAACATAAATATTAATGAAAATTCAGCAAAGTTTCCATATAAAATTGTATTATTTTTTATAAGCCCATTTAAGAAAAGTCTCTGTGAAGTGTGTGGAATGAACACAATGAACACAAAGCAACCATACAGAAAAGCAACGCTGCCCAGGAAGATGAATTATTACCGTATTTACCCTACAGTACTGATACCAAGGAAAATGCACTTGCATAAATAACAGTATCTGTATTTTACATTCTAGCACTGCAGGAGACACAGCAGTACAGTAATGTATAGTATACGGGTTTACCTTTACATTCTTTTGTTTCCTTAATGTATTAAGCCGTGTTTGAAAGTAACACACAAAGATTTGTCCTAATTTGCAGGGCTTCACAATTTGCGGGTGCTCTAGAGAACGTAACCACTGCAAATTTGGGGGGGCGACTGTACTTATGCTGAGAGAAATTCACACACAGGTGGACTCTATTCACTAATGAGGTGACTTTCCCACTGGATTGGGGCTGAATACAAATGCATGCCACACAATTCAGATTTTTATTTGTAAAATTTAATTTAAATCATTTATGATTTCCTTTCACTTCGTGTTGGTCTATCACATAAAATCCCAATAAAATATATTTTTTAATGTTTGTAGTTGTAACGTGGTTGACAAAATATGGAAATGTTCAAGGGGTATGAATACTTTTGCAAGGCACTAAACACTGGACACGGACATGCACATCATTAGTTATAATGTATATTAGCATTACCACCGTATTTCACTTTCCTAATTACTATGATTTTACACTGTTTCAATGATAAATTTCAGCATAAATGCTTTACAATGTTTCATCAGATGTAGTTTATTTTCGTCAGTCTGTTTTCTTAGCCACATCTTTGACTTGGCACACAAACACACACACACAGCAGACATTTAACTTGTACATGTAGAAACTTTGCATATGTCCTGTTGCTAGTATCGGATTCATTCAAATGTGTTAAACCCTCAGCCAGTCTGCTCAACATTAAAATACTAATAAGCTCCTTGATGAATTAGCTTCTTAATATGCTGGTTTTATTTATAATAATTCGTATTAAAATACACCCACTAGTCATACAGTGACACTCACAGAAACTCCATCCTACAGTGGTGATGCTAATGTTATGATTAGCAGCAACTCAGGTTTGTTTTGACTACAACGCCTTGCTAACGATTTGATGTCGTTACTTATCTTTCATGATGAACAGGTTTTAGGATAACACGTAGCTCAACATTAGGTATTTTGTTTCATATATATATAAACTCTAGCATTGTCAACAATAATGAAAATAAAGCTGAGTTGTTCTAAATCTGAGATATTTTAATTATTATTATTGTTAAACCCACCTAATTCTGATAAATCCCGCCTCCTGCGCTAGGATTGGCTAGTCACATGGATTGAAGCCTGAACCGTCCAATCAGAGTGCGAGCTGTCAAGTCTGTCCAAGGAAAACAACCAATCGCTTAGCAGGACGCGGGGTTTGTCGGAAGACGGGTGGTCAGGAAAATAACGCTGCCAGTTTTCTTAGTTAGCTAAACTTTCTGGCTCCGGTCCTGTCAGAAAAAGTGTCTTTTCTCCAGCGTTCACTTACTTACCCAGAAGTGGCAGTTCGCCCCGGGTGTTCCGCGCTGTTTACTCAGAATACGTACATGACAAATCAGATGCTGAAAAGCAATAAACTTTGTTTTTTAGCCCAGCCATCATCATCGGTGCTCGTCCTAACCAATATCTTTCAATCTACTTTCAAAAAAAGGCTCAGTCGCTGTGGGCTGTGTCTGCACCCCTCCCTCTAGCTGAGACGCGCATCTATGTCGTCATCACGTAAGCGCACGTCATTCTCTACGTCAACACGCAGAGACCATTCCCGAACCTAGAGCAGTATGGAAATGGAAGACCACTATGGACAAAACACAAACAGCTACCAGACGCTAGTTATCATGAGGTGAAGGAGTTTATTAGTCTTAATTTGTTTCTTATTCTTTTATTATACTTATTATAAATACGAATATGAATACAACTAACAAGTTTGGAATATTTCAACAGAATATATCTAAATCCGCCAGTCAGCGTTAATGATTCAATACACAAAAATCAATGATTAAAACACACAATAAAGAAAATTAATAGAGGAGGGTTAGAAAATAGAGATGAAAAAAAAAACGTATTTACACAAAGAGTTTATAAAATAAATTGAGGTCATTAATATAAAACCAAAAGATTTAGTGTACATTTTCCTTTTCCGCATATTATACAAGAAGTAAATATAAAGTAAATTGAAAAATGCAACAACAACAAAAAAAAGTTTTCCTGAATCTTGCTATATGAATTTAAGAACAAAAATCTCCAATACACTGATTTAGTCATGTATAGCTGACTAAATTTCCGGCAGATTCCGGCAAACGCGAGGCTTCATTTGTCACTGGTCACGTGTCGCTTAAGGAATCAGCACACGCCTCAAAGTGAGGCTTCATTTGGACACGCCCCCTTCTACTCGACATACAGTAAGCTTCAGCTCTTTAGTGTCACAGTCACGTCACTACCAGACATCGATCCATCCCTCCACCTTGGAAGCTCTGTTGTCCAACGACGGGCTGTGAAGGTGATTACTATTGTTTTTATTCCCATTTTACGAGTGGTAGGTCTGTGGTAGGTCAACTTTCACATGCACATTCACACATTACAGGCAATTTGGGAACACCAATTAGCCTGACCTGTCTGTCTTTGGAACAATGAGAGGAAACCGAAGTACTCGGAGAAAACCCAGGCAGCACGGGGAGAACATGCAAACTCCATGCACACAGACCCAGAGGGAGGAATAGCCTCTGTTCAGGGGAAGTAGCTTGAGGGAAATTACTATGTAATATTAATTGACTTATCTTCTTGGTCTTTTCCGGTAGTTGGCATCCAATATGTTGCATTAGCACCACGTCCTGATCTTGATCTTCCTCATCTTTCTTTCAATTTAAACCCTCTCTTCAAATCCTGTTGCACTAAAGAAACCCACCAATACTTTCATCCTTGTCCTTTTTCTCCATATTCTTAAAAAAAGTTTCCACAATGGACTCATACTTTCCAAATTCCCATTGCTACTCCCCTGGGTTTGCTCACTTCTCACGTTTCATAGTATTTACAAAGCATTGCTATGTAATAATATGAAAGAGGTGAAACCTGAGAGGCAAGCAAACCTTTTCCACTATTATAACAGGCAATTTTTTTTCTGCTGATCACTTTTCTCTTGAGTGATTTCTATGTAATATTGGCGTGTAGGCAAAGATGGCAGTATTGATAGATCAGGAAGTTTCCCTTAGTAGGCTTTTTGCAGTAGGTGGAACCATTCTGCATATACAAACTTCGTTTTCACTCCAGGGAGACACAATGACTGATGGGTAAACCTGCTTGTCTAGTTACTGTATGGTGAAGTGATGCTCTTTGGTATAAAATTCTGGTCTTACACACTTTACAAATTATTTAAATGGGTGTTTAAATCCAGTCCTGGGGTTTGGATGAGAGTGTTAATTGTTGGTGTATTACAAACTGTGCTGGCCCTCCAGGACTGAACATGAACCTCTTGATTAAAAAATTTGTAAATGTTTAAAATGAGCAAAAAGGTCACCAGCAGATAGTTGTCGAAAGTTAGCTTGCACTATGTAAATTTGTCACATCTTAGATTCAGGGATCAAAATTCATGTTCAAAAACACATGCAGATTAGGTGAGATATGTAAGAAAGAAAACAACACAGTGATGTTTTTTTCCATGTTGATGCTAACTTTAAACTTACAATATTATATTGTTTTATGTTCTTTTACTATAATCTCAAATTAATCCATTTTGTTACTTACTCCCAGTGGGATATTATTTGCAGCCTAAAGAGGGTCAGCCCAGACCCACATCAGTTTCAAAAAGAGCAGCTGACAAGGCTGCTACACCATGAAAATATAGGGTATACAGTGGAACCTTGGATTGAGAATAACTTGGTCTGCAAGCATTTTGCAAGACGAGCAAAATCTTTAAATAAATTTTAACCTAATAAACAAGTGAAGTCTTGATTTACGAGTAGTACGTATACATTCTGTCTGCTGTGCGTCACGTGATCACAACTGAGACAATGGATCTTCTCCCATGCTCAGTCTCAGTGCAGGATTCTTTTCAAAGGTAAAGTGCCGGTTCATTTGTTTCATTTTTACTTTATAATTTGTATTCATTATTTTCATATCAATATTTTTGGGCTGTGGAACAAATCAGTTTCCATTATTTCTTAGGGGGCAAATTCGCTTTGATATCAGAGTGATTTGATATACAAGCACACTTTCGGAACAAAAAATTGTACTGAAAATCCATGGTTTAACTGTATATAAATTATACTAAATCATGCTAAGCAAACACAACCACTATTGGATCTAATGGTGGAAATATATATATTTCACCTCTTACAGTATCCAATAATACTAGTCCTGCCAAATGTACAGTACTCTGAAACACTTAAATATTTTTAATACAATAAAAATGTTTTTTGCCCTTTTTAATAAAAGCACTATTTAATATGGTGAATTGCTTTTGTCTCGAAATAGCATAGAAACATGACATATACTATATAGAAATTACCCACAATCAATCTATAGTTGTTACCTGATGATTTGAATATTAATGCTGACTTTAAACTCTTCCCTGATGTGACTTGTGCAAGTTTCATTGCCAAGACTGCTCTACTAAATTTGTACAAATTAGAAAATGTTCCATTTTAAATGTATAGAACTTTAATAATATTAATTTAGTACAAACTGGCAGGATAAACTGTGGATTTTAGGCATACATGAGGAAACTTTGTACATTCAACACAGACCAGCTCATTATAGAGAAATGACTATTTTATA
>QMIH01000325.1:40321-147198 GCA_003987875.1 Clarias batrachus | reverse complement strand
TATATATATAATATATAGTAAATATTAACATTCATTTTATTCATTCACTTTTTACTCATGAAACAACTAACGAAAAGTCACAAAACCGTATAGTGCATCTACAAGACATTCGATATGTAGCTTAAAAATATTGCAGTATTTTATTTGCTCTCTATACAAGCAGTATACATCTATTATGCGTACGATGAAATGTTCATATTACAGAAAGTGATTGTGCAGCTAGATATGGTTCAATTAAAATCTATATTAATAAAGCCTCAAACTTATGCTATCTCTAGACAACTCAAAGAATTTAAATCGAAAACACAAGCAGCCCTTTTCACCAGAAATGTGTGATTAGGTCTATTTTGCTGATTAATTGTTGCTTCTATATTGAAAATACAGTATTCACAATCTTTCACGGTCAGCTTTGGGGCGTGATTTTGAATTTTTTTCCTGCAGTAAGTAGCTCACTACAGATGATGATCTAATGGCACAGGTGACAATAGCTTGCTTTGCTTTCCTAACTCAGACATGAACATTCTTGTGATTCAGATAGGAACCCCAGTGGTGATGCACACCGGGGTGGAGTAATCACTCTTCGCAACGGAGTTCTTGGCAGACAAGGTGACACAGTAGCGCGTGGCGGGTTTAAGGTCGGCGACATCCGAGGACTCGGCTTCAACGATCAGTGCTACCTTGTCGGGATGAGATTCAGTGTCCTCCCTTACGATAAGGGTGTAATAACTGGCATCAGGGACTGGAGCCCACTCCACGTGCAGGGTCACACCGTCCACATCCAGAGCCTTGATTTCAGGCACAAACAGCACGTCTGCAACGGCAATTATTGTTCCTTCGTCAGGATATGCAGTAAATCTCTACTTCAAATCTACTACTGCGTTTTTGCTGAAGTTAACACATATTTTTGTAATAGTCCTAATTCAACATAAAAATAATTTGTTTTAGATATCTATGAACATCTAATGATGAATTGATTACTTAAACATAAACATTTCTTTTATCAGCCAATCAGCATGCAGAAGGTAATTGATATCATAACAAAATTTACTACTGTACTAGGACGTCACAGAGCACGGCTTCTATCTAATCTAATTGAAATTAAAAGAACTTAATTATTATATCCTTTTCTGAAATAACCACCTCAAAATAGAAACTGTTAAATAAACATTCTCAGAGAAAATCATATCACTTTATTGCTAATTAGAAATCATAAGTCTTAAGTCATTTGTTGCTTAAGATCCAATGATGTACTGTAGAGTGCTGTGCAAAAGTATTGAGCCACCCACATTTCTTCATATTTTGCTTCCAAAGAGCCAGACTTTTATGTATTGTTAATGTAGTCGTGAGGAATAGTTCCTAAGGCTTCATGAAGAACTGTTTTGGACTGTTTTTCATTGTTTTCAGTTGAATCACAAGTATGGTTAAGTGGTTGAGGTATTGGCCTACTGATTGCAATGTCCCAGATTCGATCCCCACCACCACCAAGTCAGCACTGTTGGGCCCTTAACCCTCAACTGATCAGATGTATAATGATGATAAAAATGTGAAGTTGCTCTGAATAAGGGCGTCTGCCAAATGCTATAAATGTTCCTGAGCAGTTACAGAGGAATGTTTTTTGTTTGCTAAGCTACACATTGATCTAAGAATCATTGAAACATTAAAAAAGGCATCTAGTGTAAGCATGACCCAGGGAGAAACAGGTGCAAGGGATGACAGAGGATCAGGCCAGTGATTAGTATACTGCTGATACCAAATGCTGAGTGGGGGAAATGTAGTCAATTTTATTTATATAGCGCTTTTAACAATTGACATTGTCGCAAAGCAGCTTTACACAATAAAAAGGAGTAAGTTTGTATGTAATGTGTATGAATCAAAATTATAAGATTGTGTAAAGCATTTATCATAAGAATGATAAATGTACTACTGTACAGGCTACTGTACGTGAGGAAATGTGGTTGCTTCTGAGGTTGTTACATAAACATAAAAAGAGGTTTTTAACAATCATCTTTAAACACATTTGTTAAATATTAGTTCCTGTTTCTTTCATTTGATTTAAGTAATTGAATTTGATATGAAGAAATAAGGGGTGTACCAAGACCTGTGCACATACTGTAACTTATATCTAAAATATAAACCTTAAAACTGACACTATTGTCAAAGCTGCTGTTCTACAAAATTCTGACCTATCAGAAGAACACCGTGCTATAAAGTCATAGATTTATAATTTATGTTTATATAATTTAATTTTAAATTAATTTTAACCATGTTCCTACCTTCGTCCTCTTGTTCAGCTATAATCTCTGCCTCTTGCAAGTCTCTCCTACGCCGCATTGCCACTATGTCATAAAAATCCCAGATGATTACAAAAAATAAAGATATAAAATCACATGACAAATCACAATTTCATGTATTAAATAGATCATGTAAGTATTTGGGTAAATGAAGGACCTGTAGTGGTGTTGGTACTGTACGATGGGCATAAACCTGAGGAACAGAGAGAGAGAATAAGAAGAGTAGATTCAGGAAAATGTCATTCTTTCTTATTTTACATGAACTTTGAGGTCAATTAATTCTCCACCTACCGTATGAACAACAGAATTAGAATGTTTAATTCATCATACGATAACCATATGCTTAAATAAAAACTAAAGAATGTATACTTTATACAGTATTCAGATACTACATACAGTAACAAAGTCACCTGGCTGTCTGTCAGCCATGAAAGATTTTGGTTCAGAAAGTTCAGGCGCTGACATAATCAGTTTTTCCCCCGAGTCATACTGTAATTTGTGTGTATTTGCATTATGTTACATTACTTGATTGTGCAAAATGGTTTGGTGTCAAATTTCAAATAACGTTATTTAAAAAGTGAGCAGTCTTATTTTAAAAGTTCCTTATATATCAATTGTATTTGTAAGTGTAAGATATTCCTCTTCTTTGAAAAAGTGACTGATGAATACTGTTAAAACCCAATGTTAAGGTCTAATATACATTTATACAGACTGTATCATACAGTATGTAACGGTATACTATGTAAAAAAAATCCTTTTTTGTTTCTGCTCTTTTGTGGACTGTCGCGTCAAAATTGTTTTATCAGTCTTTCGGCTGCTCCTGTCGAGGGGTCGCCACAGCGGACCATCCGATCCCCCCATAACTCGCACATTTTATCCGGGCTTGGGACTGGCATTGCATCTAGTGGGTAAGCCTTGGGCTTTGGCTGGAAATCAAATTAATTTTGAATGACAAAATCAACGAGTTCTTAACATATTTTCAGGTTCCTTGCTCAATAAGCTCTAATAAGTTTCAACATACTGTGTCATGTCTGGTTCTGGACATATGACCAGTGCAAGTTTGTTTACAAGAAGGGGCTCTGAAAACTGTGCCGGAATCCTATATTTAGAATAATTAATGATTCCATGGTTTAGTAAGATGCAGGGAAAACCTTTGACAACAGGATTTCCCTGCTTCCCCTAAAAATAACATCACCAGTAGCATGCCAAAATGAAAGATTTTATATATTTCACCTACTGTTCTCTGATAGAACAATCACAAAACTGATACATGATTGGATATGACGGGTCACATTTGCCCAGATGTGGCGTTTACCTGTAAATCCAGTGACAGCAGAAGACGGAGGCCCACTCCCCCCTCCGCTTCCGGCGCTGACCACCACCGTGTAGTTGATATTGCAGGGCATCAGGAACTCAAAATACGTCCGGTCCGTCCAGTAGGATGCCAGCTGCACAAGAGCGTTAGGGTCGAGCAGGAACTGGCCATCGAGTTGCGCCAGGTACTGGACGTCTAAGCAGGTCACTGTGCTCCAGCTCACTCTCACCAGAGAGGTGTTTACCATATTCCAGATGACTACGGATACTGAGGCCGGGGGACACGGCACTGTGTGGGGCAGGACGAGGGGAAGGTTGGATAGTTAGAGATTAGACCTTCTTTCATTAGACAGACTGTAGCTGATGCAATCTGAATGGTAACAGAAACAATGTTGTGAATTTGACACGTTTAATTAGATTTAGTGGGTCTGCTGAGGGGTATGGATGCGTCCTCATAACCCTCTTTCATTCATTTGGTCACAAACATGAACATGTAAATGAATCTATAAATCATAAAAATGAGCAAAGTGTAAAGAACATAGTGCTGTAGAAATGATTCAGTATTTGTATAAATGTCTAGTTTAACATGGGAGCTTTTATTCTTTTCTATTCTGTTCTTCCGGAACATTCCACTCTCCTTTGGCTCAGGCATTGACTAAATGCTGTGCATGGCAAATCGTTCCTATTCTGCATTCTTATAGAGCTTATATACCTGTTCCTTTCTGCACCACTGGACTGGACGAGCTGTTGCATGCTCCGCCTGACGCCTGCACGCTAAAGTTGTACACCACCCCGCACTGGAGACCTGCTATAGTACAGGACGTGGCCGTGGTGTTGCATTGACGCTTGTCCCCTTGCGCGTTGACGGCTGAAGCATAGTACCACGCCGAGCCGTTACTGGAGGACCAGGAGAGCGTGGCTAAGCTGTCTCCACATGGCAGGGACACGTTTAAGCTCAGAGGTGCACATGGAGCTGAGGACAGAGCGGCACACGTGCCGAGGTTAGAGAATGATGATTGACGGTTGGTTACGATATTAAACGAGAGGTCGCTGTCTCACTTGTACGGAAGGTGAGGGCCTGGCTGGCAGGGCTGGTGCAGGTTCCGTCTGAAGCGATCACGCTGAGTGTGTACGCCTGGCCGCATTTCAGGTGGCTCAGGGTGCAGTTCTCTGTGGTGCTGGTGCAGTTTTTGGAGACGCCATCCTGTCCGGTGGCTGCTAGATAGTAGGACTGAGAGAGGTTAGAGACTGCCCAGGACACCACCACGTCCTCTGTATCACACAGCGGGTTCACGCTCAGTGCCTGAGGAGCACATGGGGCTGCAGGGGAAAAGAGCACAAAGACACACAGTGTCAAACAGATTCTGTTAATTTTCCTAAGCATTAATAGCATTAAGCATTTAGAGTGGATTAAAATAGGCTTCTGTTGCATTTCTTTTGCAGTTTAAGCTTGAAGAGTTGAGGAGTGAATTGTTTTGATCATGACAGGTCATGATTGACTCAAGAATGAGATTTGCACCTTTATCATTCCGTGCTTATTCATTATTATTCGCACCGTTCTCATTCAATGCTTACCCGTGTTGATGGAGTACGGCGGACTGCGGAGACTGCTGCACTTATCCGAGCTGGTGGAGACCATGACGGTGTACTGCATGCTACAGCGTGCGCCGTTAAGCACACAATAACTGCCGGTGCTGTTACACTGCAGGAAGCTGAGGTCCTGGCCCTCTGCTGTGACCACGTAGATGGATGACTTTGACTGGGTAAACCAGCTGACCCTTATGGAGCTGCTGCGGCACTCTGTCACCACGCTGATGTTGTTCAGAGTGCAGGGTCCTAAAGATATAACAGATTTGATAACGTAACTGAAATCTGGACATCTTATGGGTGCCTGTATGGAGAGAGATTACGTGAAGTTGCTTCCAAGCTAGTAGTGTGTGTTTATGTGTGTGTTTACCTGTCTCGATAGAAAAGGAGTTGTTGTAGTTTTCACTGGCACACCAGGAGTTCATGGCGGTAACTTGAAACGTGTACTGCATGCCACACAGCAGACTGGGAATGTTACAGAAAAGACCAGGTGTGCTGCAGGTCGAATTGGTCCCTTCCGCTGATACCGCTAACACCTTGTATGTCTCTGCACCAGCCGCTTCTTGCCATGACACCCAGACCGAGTTGGTCACACAGTCAAGGTTGCCGTTCGCACCCTGAGGGATACATGGAGCTAGACACAAACAAGTAGGGTGATTAAAAACACTGCAAAAAACAATGATTCTAATGTTCCATGTCTTCTGCATATCTTGTCATTTCATGCTGCTCAAGATCCCAAAAAACATACAATGCTTAACAGGTAGCTTCAAACGTCTGTGTCCTATCTATTTGTGGATGTTAGTGTGGTGTAGCTGGTTTAGAACCGTCACCCGTTAAAGCTTGTACAGCTGCACTGGGTGCACTGTGACATCCGCCCCGAATTGCCCTCACTGTTACGGACAAGGACAAACCACAGTACAGGCCTTGGATCGAACAGCTTGTGCTCGATGTGTTACAAGACAGGCTGAAGTTGCCGCTCACTGCATCCACATGGAAATATTCTGCATCCGGATTGGGAGCCCAGGTTACGGTCATTACACCGGCTGAACAGTTCATCTGAACTTGGACATTCTGTGGAGAACAGGGAGCTGGAGAGAGGAGGAAGAGAAATCATGTCAAATCAGGCCACAATCCATAGTCAGTATACTGTACTATATGTGTGTGATGATCGAATGTTGAGATGTCACAAGGTCACAAGACCGATCTCCTCACCCGAGAGCACTTGAGCGGCGAGACTCTTAACACTACTGCACTCGTCATCCAGAGCGACCACAGTGACGTTATAGGATGTCCCGCAGAGCAGCTGTCCAATGGTGCAGGAAGGCAGGGTAGAGTTACAGGAGACGGTTTGAGGTCGGTTGATGTTCACAGCATCAGCCCGATATCTCAGCGCTCCACCGGATGACTGCCAGGTCACGGCTACCGAGTTGGAGCTGCAAAGCAGGGAGGCCTTGACACTGGTGGGCACACATGGGACTGAGGGAGAGGATGGTGAGGAAGAGTACAAAAGGAAACATAGTGGGATAGAGTTAATGAAAAGTTTGAGAAAACTGCTCTAGTGACAAGATATTCTGGCATTTGCTAACAATAAGCTTAAAACATAAGAAAATAAACAGATAATTAAGTTAAAATTCATAGAATTGTGATTTCTGGAATCGAAATTGCATCCCCGTGCAAATACGTTTGGACTTTTGGACACAACCGTGTAGTTATGTACCTGACTGCAGATTCACTTGAGCACTGCTGCTGTTACATCGCCCATCCTGGCTGACAGAAGTCACGTTATAGAGTTGGCCACATTGCAAGCTGGGTAACGAACAGCTTGTGTTGGTGCTCATGCATTGCGTCTGGTATCCGTTCGCTCCCACTGCTTGGACCATGTAGAACAAAGCACCCAGTTCTGCTTCCCATGACACTAGTCCTGTACTGGTCGAGCAGTCCACTGAGGCGCTGAGGTTCTGAGGCTTACAGGGAACTGGCAAATCAGAAATGAGGTTCAGTGTTGAACTGTTGTTTATATAAATGAAAGAAATGTTTTGTCTGTACAATGGTCAGAGCTTGCTATTTCAATTATATCTTTACGTTTCATACCGTACGTTTTGCCCGTTCAGCCGTCTGAATTTAATTAACCTTTTGAGGTATTTAGATATCTGCCTGAAGTTTAACCTGCATCATAAGTGAAATCTCACGTTTTAATCTCACATTACCACCTTTAAAATTTGCATGGTCTCATGTATCTTAAGAAACTACTACCTTAGAAAGAATGTGGCCTCATAGTCTTATCATAGTCTTATCTAACATCACCTAAAACAACTGTAGTCTTCTTGTTCCTATTTTGCAATACCTGATTACCTGATTGTTTAAGCAGCACTGACTATTTAGAAACACATCAAGCACTTTTTGTTATAATTTATCACATTTAGTATATTATATAGACTTATATACATATTTATTGATTTATGTTGTATTCATATCATATTGTTGTACAGTACCTGTGTTCAGCTGAACACTGCTGCTGTACATGCTGGTGCACATGCTGTCAGAAGCTGAGACAGAGAAGCTGTAGGTCAGTCCACACAGCAGCCCGGTGAACACACACGTAGTGGTGTTGCTGCTGCAGGATGCCGGATAACCTCCACTTCCCTGGGCGAGTGCTCTGTAGGACGTGGCTCCACTGCTGGGCTGCCATTTTGTAGTGACCTCTCCGGACGCACAGTCCAAAACAGGGTTCAAGGGGACAGGAACACATGGCACTGTGGGAAAAAAAAGAAGTACTACCTTAAATACTGTGTTTGGTTTACTTGATTTTTGTGAATAGTAACTAAAATGCATTCATGCATGCCACATGATCTAAGTGTCAGCATTTGGATGTGTGTGAAATATCTTACCTGAACGCAGTTGTGTGACTGGGTTTCCAGTTACACGGCACTTGTTGCTAATAGCAAAAACGCTAACATTGTACACATCGCCACACAGCAGATTGGACATGTTACAGAACATTCCTGTAGTGTTGCATCCTGCCATGTCTCCTCTGGTACCAAGAGCCTGGACTTCATAAGACTCTGCCCCACCATTAGGATGCCATTGTACCATGGCAGAGTTATTTTGGCAGTTTATGCTGGCGTTAACATGAGCAGGAGGACACGGTGCTGATAGAGCGAGAGAGAGAGAGATGAAACATTTCTCCTGGACATTTACTATACCCGTGTTTAATTGATGAGCCATGATCTCTCCACTACCTGATGTGACCTGTACGGTGGTGCTCTGACTGCTGCGGCATTGCTCGTTCGATGCTGTCACACTTATGTTGTATATCTGGCCACAAGTCAGTTGCCTTAGATCACAGCTGGTAGAGTTTGTGCTGCAGGATGAGTTTTGCCCCCCAGGAGCTGTGCCAACAGCAGTGGAAGAGACGTTGCCCATGCCAGAAGTCCAGTTCACTGAGATCGAGCTGGAGTTACAGTTCAGGTTTGCAGAAACAATAACAGGTGTGCATGGGGCTGCATATGGGAGAATAGAAATTCTTCAAATAATAGTCTCTGAAAATGTTTAAGTAATGTTTCCAGCACTAAGAAATGGCAGCTTTTTATCTATCTCTCATCATATCCCAAAGCATTAATAATGCAAAATACTTGGTTTGTATACATAACAGATTCATTTGTTAAGCTTTATCGGGCAAATTAATAATTGACTGCCTCCTTAAATGCCTCTATTAACTGTCAATATAACATCTCAACATAACTAATCTGTACCACCTTATATGGCTATGAACACTTTCTTACAATACCATCTTAAATACCTTCCTTTTAATGAGTGGTAGTCTCTGTCTCACCATGCGACCTCAATATGGACATAGACTCTCACAATTTCAATCTAAATAATTACTGTTGATGAGCGTAATCTCTTTCAATAATAATCCCACCACAATACCGCCACCTGCTGTAGTCTCTATCTTGCAGTGCCACATGGACTCTATCTCACAATACCACCTTAAATACCACTTTAAATGAGTTTGCCACTTCAAAATGGACATAGACTCTATGTTACAATATCCCCTTAAAATCTGTGTTTAATCTCCTGCCTACAATTCCACCTTAAAATGGTTCTCAAGTCTGCTGTAGTCTCTATCTTGCAATGCCACCCCAATATGGACATAGGCTCTATCATACAATACCACCATAAATGGCTGTGGTGTTTTCTTTGCCTTACTACCTTAAGATCATTGTAGTGTCTGGCTTGAACCTTTCTCATACCTGAACTAAACCACTTGAAATACCAATTGCACCTTAAGATGGTTATTTCTATCTCAGCCTTAAACCAGCTGGAGTCTCAATCTCTCAACACCACCTCAATATGGACATATTATAATACCAACTTAAAATAGGTGATGTCTTCTTTGACTTACAATACTACCCTAAGATCATTGTAGCATCTGGCTCATGGCTCAGGAGATCCTTTCTCATACCTGAACTAAAGTTCACTGGCTGACTCGGTGAACTCGAGCACTCGTTTCCAACAGCCACCACCTGGACCGCGTATGCTGCCCCACAGGGGAGACCCTTCAGAATGCAGTGCGTGTTCGCATCAGTGCTATTACAGGAAGCACTGTTATAGTATCTGCTTGTAGCAAGGACACTGTAGTACATTGCCCCCTGGCTGGCAATCCATGACACATGTGCTTCGTTTTTGGTGCAGTCCATCATGAGGGAGACCCCCGTTGGGACACAGGGAGCTGGTGGAGAAAATGAACATGAGAATACAGTCAGAAATCTTGAGCTATGGAGGAAATTACTAAAACACAGCAATTTTTGTAGCTTTGTTTACACTTTAGCGATGGTAAAATGCGTGCCCCTTGAGTGTTTTTTACTATGGCTTGTACAGTATGTCTGACCTGTGTTGATGTAAGTCTGCCCACTGGGTTTTGAATTGCACTGAAGACGAGACGCTGTTACACTGACATTGTATTTCTGTCCGCACTGAAGCGTTGCAATTCCACAGCTCGTAGTGGAGGACATGCACGTTGTGACCATGCCATCCGGGCCCACTGCATTGGCCATATAGTGATCAGCAGTGTTTGATATGCTCCAGGTCACTGTAGCGATGTTGGAAAGACAGTCCACAGAAGTGGTGACAGCACTCGGGGGGCATGGATCTGTAGAGAGGGACAAGAATATTATTCATGCCATATTGTGCCTTTCTGTTCCTCCTGCTTGACCAGTTAGTTACAAAAAACTCCAACCCTGAGCTGCAAAAAGGGCCAGCATGTATCTACACCAGCATGTATTATGTCTATATGATAAAGGATTTGTTTAAGGTAAAATATTGTTCCCAGATCTCAACACGCCTAAACCAATCCCCCCAAATATCTGGAACACCAGAGTTGGGAGCTGGAAAAGAAAATGTTGATCAACCTGAAGTGCCCAAGAGCTAGTTTGGCAAGTCTATTATCTTGTATTGCCAGATCGAAAAGAACTTAAAATATCTCAATTTTAGCAAAAATATCTGGATGACATTGGCGTTCATTCATGTTACTGGCATGTTAATACCTGTCTGTAAGATGGAGGTGTTGCTTGGCTGGCTCCTGCAACCTTGCCCCACACTTGTCACTGTGAAATAGTACTTCTGGCTACACAGGAGCTCTGAGATCTGAGCGCTGGTGCTATTGGTGCTTAGCCCAATCAGCTGTCCGATGACGTTTTCGCCAGTCACCACATAGATCTGGGCAGCCCAGCTGGACTGCCAGGACAGCGACGCAACCCCAAGGGCACAGTCCATAGTGGTGCTTAAAATCTGAGTTCTGCATGGAGCTGTAGGGGACAACCACACATTTGATCAGAGTATCCTCAGTGACCATTAGTCATTAATATTCATAAAACATACATTGATATTCATAAGCTTCTTATCATTATTATTCCTTTACTAGGCTTATAGCTACGGTGTCAAGACATCAGTAACTGATTGAATCGCAAATTGAATCACACAGAGGTTGTTGTGACAAAAAATCTCAGACAAATACACACCACAGCCAAGGATGTTCTACTTAAGGAACCCAAAGCAGCAATATAGTACTTCTTATAGCTGTAAATCTGCAGTATTGGAGTGTGTAGTGGAATATGCAACAGACAAGAAATATATAATTCGCTTTGCCTGTTTGAGGGTCACGTGACGTAACTGAGCACCTAGTTCTTCTCTCTAACTGCAAGATTGTGCGTAATCGTCTCCCATGCTCAGTCTCATTCTCTTGTAACGTTTCTGAATTTCCAGTGAGGACGTGGTGACGCAGACACTTGACCAAGAGATTTGGGTGGAATTTATAAAACTCTATTTTGCGACAATATCAGTTGTTATACAAATAAAATTTAAATGAATTTGCCCATGCCTCATTCGTACAGTGAACCTTTGTGCGTATGCATGTTTACTATAAGATTGTTACCATGTGTGCGAACATGAAGCATTTTTAATTTTGTCTCCAAGTGTAATGAATGTTCTTCAGTGACCGTATTGCAACAACTGCCCTTATGAAGACAAAGATTAAAAATGCAATAGCAGTGCAGGAGATTAATCTGCTTAATGACATTGCAATTAAAGCGAAACCCTCAAAAGAGGCAAAAGCAAGTGTCATTAGAAACGTTCCTCTTCTCTTGTCTCTCTTGTCTTCCTCACACCAGCCATGATTCTTTCAAAGGTAAAGTGCAGGTTTTATTTTTACTTTATTTTGTGTTCATAATTAACAATATTTTTCAATATTGAATGAATCATCGGACGAATTATACTCCCAATCCAAAGTTTAACTGTATGCTGTCAAAGGTTGTCTCACCCATGCGGATGATGGTGTTGTTACTAGGGGTGCTGTTGCACCGCAGGTCGCTGGCGATGACCCAGGCTATATAGGTTTCTCCACACTCCATGTCACTCCAGGTACATACGGTTGTATTGGTGGTGCATGTGTAGCTGCGGCCTAATGTCTGTCCCTGAGCAACCACAGTATATTTTACTGCTCCATCACTTCCCGCCCAGCTGACAGAAGCGGTGGTGTCCTCACATTCAACGAAGGTCTGCATACCTGTCGGCACACATGGGGCTGCAAAAAAGGGGAAAGTTTTTATTTATTTTTTTATTGCCTGATCCTTGTGTCAGTGTATAATCTTATTAGATCCTGGTAGCTAAATTTTACAAAGGCTGTAATAATGTACCGGTTGAATACTTGGCAGTGGCACTTGTGAGACTGCTGCACTGATCATTCTGCCCTAAGACACTAAAACTGTAGCTTTGGCCACAGGAAACTTCCATCTCTACACTGGACACAGGGCTCTGGAAGGATCCGGTGTAGCCCAGGTTTCCTGTGACTGAGATGATGTAACGAAGCGCACCGGTCGCATTGGACCAGTTCAACCGGAGTGTATCAGTGGTGCATGAACCGACCACAGTGATATTCTGTGCCTGGCAGGGTTCTGAGCAAAAGTAAGATGATTAAGCCATGCTTGAGTTTAATTGAAAAGACAAGAATTAAAAGCATGATATAATAAAAAGGGAGAGAGAGAGAAAGAGACCTGTAGTGATGTTGACAGGTGCACTGAAGTCACTTAGGCACTGTCCGGTAGAAGCTCTAACTCTCAGGGTGTACTGCACTCCACAATGTAGACCACTGAAGCTACAGCTATCAGCAGTTGAGTTACACACTGCAGCGGCTTCTCCGGGCGTATAAGTGGCACTTGCCAGGTAGTACATGACTCCCGGCTTCTGTTCCCAGGTTAGCACGGCTGTACGGGTGCCGCACTGCAGGTTCGCCGCCACACGTTGGGGCACGCAGGGTGCTAGGGGTCAAGAGCAGTCATATTAAAATTGTAAGCAGTGTAGACGATCAAAATTCTGACTGGCCACAAGGTGTTGAATAACTGAAAAAATTAACTAAAAGGATTATTTTTGTTGTTAGTAAATCATTGCCAGGAATAAAACACCTGAGGACATGCATTATTTGGAAAATAATTAACTTGATGGTTATCAGTGGGGGTTCCATGCTGTCAATGATTATTCCCTATAACAGCACATTCCCAAGAGTTTTAATCCTAAAATAAGCTACTTAGGACTCACGGCTTTGGAAGGTGGTTCCTACATCCAGGCTGACAGAACTGGCATTATTGAAGGCTTCCAGGCTGAGACTGTACGTCCGTCCACACTCCAGGTTTGTAATGTTACAGCTGTTCTGCAGTGTGTCACATTTTAATTGGTCTCCGTTGTTGCTAGTAGCGGTGAGTTCATAGGACGTTGCTCCTTCGCTCCAGCCCCAGCTGACAAAAGCTGAATCATTTGCACACTGCACTTCCACAGCAAAGCTGGTATTGTCCGGCAGACAGGGCGCTAAATACAATAACACATCAGGTATTAGGAATATAAGGAGTCACAATGGACACGTTTGTTTTAATTAAACTGGGCCATGATACTAACCTGTAGTGAGAAGTGCCCCTACACTGCTCGAGCTATTGAGGCTGGGGCTAATGGCTATGACAACGGTGACGTAAACTGTCCCACACAGGAGTCCTGTCACCCTGCATGATGTCCCTGTGGTCTGGCAGTACAGGGTGTCGCCTAGCCGTCCTTTGAGCTCGACCACGTATTTGACAGCCCCGGCACTCGGCTCCCAGGTCACCTCCCCAATGTTGCCCAATTCCCGGGTTGCTAGGATCGTAGGAGGGCACGGTTCTGCAAAATACACCTTTGGTCAGATTTAATTTAAGATTGCGTTCAGTTTCCACCCTTATTATGGCACTCCTCCAACAGTGACAACTGTTTAATAGGAAGGGCCCAGGATAACACGGGGTTCCTTAACTGTATCTTTTTTGAGCTGCTACTCACACATCATTAGGGAGTGGAATAATACCCTAAGAGCAAAGTGCTATACACTATCCATGTTTCTATGATTGATACATAGGGCAAAGTAATGTGTCTAATATACAGTAGCTTGCAGTCTCTCACTCACCTGTGCTGAGTGTAAGAGTGTTGGAGGTTACCCCATCTTGGTAGATGTCACTAAAGGCGGTCAGAGTGATGTTGAATGTCTGGCTGCAGTTCAGACTGTTAAGCACACATGAGGTGTCACGGGTTGAACAGGACGCCTGGAAGCCCTGCTCCGTCACAGCCTTAATGGTGTATCTGTCAGCGCCTCTGGTCATGTCCCATGTAAACAGAGCAACAGGTGGTGTGTATGTTGCACTCGCCATCACCGGAACACATGGCCCTGAGATCACCAGATTACAAATCTCACCTTTTCACCTTTATAAATACAAAGATTTACAGATTTATGTACAGAGTATGCATCACCTGTCTGGAGGTATCCACTCATGGAAGCAGAGCTGTTGCAGACGCTTCCTATAGCCTGGACCGAGACACTGTACTTGTCTCCACATAACAGATTGACCAGGTCACAGTTAGTGTAATTCGTGTCACAAGACACACTGGTGCCTGAGATGCTGCTCATCGCAATGGCCTTGTACCTCAGCGCACCGGCACTCAAATACCACGAGAGTATGGCTGTGCTAGTCGGAATATCCATCTGAGCCCTGATATTGCTGGGAGCACATGGAACTACATGAGAAAAACATGAGAGTGTAAGTGAGCAAAAGAAACTAGACAGGCTTGGTTTGTCAAAACTATAGCAACAAAAAGATATAACACCATGACTCCTTTTCAGTGCTATTGATGAGTCTGTGGTTATTACCCGAGTCTATGCTTTTGGATGTACTGGGCTGGCTGCTGCAGTACTCATCAGAGGCCACCACGCTTGCATGATAGATATTTCCACAGGCCACACCACTAATAGTGCAGCGGTCAGAAAAGCTCTGGCAGTTTGTAGCCAACCCCCAGCTGTCTATTACCATGGCCGTGTAAAGTTGCGCTCCTGAGCTCTGGGTCCAGGACACGGTAAGTTTGCGCGCAGGGCAATCCAGGCTCAGCCTGACATTTTGTGGTATGCATGGTACTGAAAAAACATTGAGAACATTGAGAAATTCTGTTTTAGTTTAAATACCATGAAGTTGAGAGTAGTAAAGTTTGTCAGTCCCACTAAAAGAGGTTAGATATTTTTATGGTATCTTTCAGTTCAAGTATAAAGCGCATAGCCTTTCTACCTCCTGGATCTACTAAAAGGGTGTGGCTTCTTCGTTGTTCTGTCTTAGAAATGGAGGTGTTGTCTGTCTAATTGCTGACCGTAATGAAGGGGTGTGTCTTCTGTGCTTCCCGCTCTCAGAAAAGGAAGTGTGGTCTTTTAAATTTCTGATCCTAGTGAAGGTGCTCCTCTGACTCAGAAAAGGAGGTGTGGTCTGTCTAATTGCTGATCCTAGTGAAGGGGTGTGGCTTCTGTGCTTCCCTGTCTCTGAAAAGGAGGTGCGGTTTGTCTAATTGCTGATCCTAGTGAACAAGTGAAACATCTGTGCATATTTATATTTAGGCATTTGGCAGACACCCTTATCCAGAGTGACTTGCATTTTTAAAAAATCTCATTATACTGTACATGTGAGTAGTTGAGGGTTAAGGGCCTTGCCAAGTTGCTAACTTGGTGTTTGTGGGGTTTGAACCTGGGACCTTCTGTAGTCCAATGCCTTAACCACTGAGCTACCCTTGACCCCTAAGTATGTGTAAGTAAATGAAGCATTGCTGTTCTATTTTTCATTCCCAGTAAAGAAGGTGTGGTTTCTGCATGTGCCAAAGTGAAGCTAGCATGGATTAGGCACCACGCAGTGACTGAATATGTATTTATAATATAAACAAAAAAAGTATTACATTGTTTTGGAACCTTATGGTGGGTTTGTTGGAGGTGAAGGAAACTACACTCTTAGTGTAGCAGGAACCCCCCTTTGTCATTTTCTTGAACAAGTTCAAGTGGGTCTGGTGACATACTACTTTCCTGGGACTCACCCTACCTGTCCTGATGCTTGTCGGTGGACTTGGCAAGCTGAGGCAAACACTGTGCTGCGCCACCACGGTGGCCGTGTACTGCAGACCACACACCAGACCGCTGAGATCGCAGGATCCATCGAAGCCAGAGCAGGTGTCTACGAACGTTCCGTTCATGCTTGCAGCATTTACTATGTAGAGCTGACCGCCCATGCTGCTCATCCAGTTGACTCTCGCCACGTTATCTGTGCAGCTCAAAGTCGCATTGAGGCCCGATGGCTGGCACGGTGCTGCATAACCGAAAACAAACACAATTAGGACAGTGAAAAACAGCAAACATTTGTAGTAGAGTTTAATATAATATGAATTTGTATAGATGGTGTAGCCCAAGCACGCTGAATTCTTAAATCTGATTAGTCAGAAAGTGTTGTTTAATTTCCGATAACAACCGACTTACACTTATGTGGCTGGCGAGGGAACAAGTAATTATAGCTGCAAGCATATGTAAGTAATAACAGACAACCTTGAACATAGCTATAAAAGGAGTAAATATTTAATAAATTGAAAAAAATCCCAATCATCAGTAAACATTGGAAATCGTTAATTATTTTTCCATATTGTGAAGACTTTTATTATTTACATGCTGTATATTTATTTTCCTAGCTATAACAACCACTCTTTTTCACACATCCTTTTTTTAATGCGTCATCAAAAAGCATTTGCTCATTTAAAAAAAAAGATTTGTGCAAGCGACCATAGAATACCTTGCAATTATTGATATTTTTTATATCAATATCATTTACAGTACAATGTTTTTGCAGTGGCCATGTAATGTGTATTAAGTAAGTGGTTAATGTGTCATAGAGGAGAAGTATAGATGTTTGCTCGAGGGGCTTACCCGTCTGTGCCATTATGGCCGTGCTCTGAGAGCTATTACAGGTCTGTCCTTCCGCAGTGACAGTCACCATGTACGCCTGACCACAAGGAAGGGATTTGACATCACAGGAAGTGCTCCCATTAAGAGAAGTGCAACAGGAAGACATGCCTGTGTTCGGCTCAAGTGTGGCAGTGTACGTGAGAGCTCCAGCACTGGCCAACCAGAGCACAGTCACTGTGCCAGTGTAACAACCCACTGTTACATTCACACCCTCTGGAGCACAAGGAACTAAACAACAAAAAAGAGTGTGAAAATATAATGTAGGCACTACGGCACTTACATTACGCCTAAATAATCATGTATGTTTTTAAATATATTTACAATCAGCTTTAATCTTATATAGAGTAACTATCTGTCCGTCTACTGTGTGTCTCTGACCTGTCTCAGACCACATGGTATTGCTGGATCCGCTGCTGCACTGTGCATTGGTAGCTGTGACAGCAAAACTATAATTCCTCCCACACTGTAACCCAGGGACTGGACACGTGCTGTCACTGGAGTTGCACTGATAGTGGTACCTGTCGCTGTCTATTGCCATTGCAATGTAAGAATCCGCCCCTGATGATGTGTTCCACGTGACCCAGGCGAGGTTGGACAGGCAGTCTACCTCCACACTCTTCAAAGTGGGCACACACGGAGCTACACAAACAAAAACATGTAAAAAAAAAATACTGCATGCAAAAGTGTCATGTGTTAACCGTTAATTTTCATACTGACCTGCTTGAATAATAGTAAAAGGCGACTTGACTCCGCTGCAGCTGTTTTGGCTGGGTATTACAGAAATGTTGTAGGTCTTGCCACATGGCACACTGATGCTGCAGAAGGTGTTTGTGCTATTGCACGTGTAATAGCCAGTAGAAGAGACGGCCTGTGCCATGTAGCTGACACCGACCACGCTGGAGGACCAGTTCACGGAGATGGTGTTGGACGTGCAGATTATATTCGCACTGATGGCCTGAGGAGGACATGGGGCTGGAGACACACACCACAGTCAACTCACAGATCAAAGATGATACATTCTGGGTTGTACAGTATGTAGAGAGTGAAAATACAAACACTGACATGTGACATTCAGGAAGATATTGCACCGTAAAACAACAAAAGTATCCTCAATAAGGAAGGTGTACAGTACTCTAAGAAAGTCTGGAAGTTTACCTGAAACGGCACTTTGAACAAAACTGCTGCTGCTGTTGCACTTTTCGTTCTGGGCCACCACCGTGACATTGTACATCAGACCGCAGAGGATGTTGGGAACCATGAAGAAGGGCTGATCTGTAACAGGGAACCTCACTTCACCAGTACTGGTCACCACCATGGCTCTGTAGTTTGTGGCTGCACCGCTTTGCTGCCAGGTAACATTAAGCACCGTTGATTGACACGCCAATATCAACTGGACGTTCTGAGGCATGCAGGGCGCTGCATTGATAAGGACAGACATCAAGATAATTCATCTCTCCTCAGGATGGTGAGACCAATGATACACATTTATTATTAGTTACTTATTATTTATTATTCTCACCGGTTTTGATAGTCTGAGTCTGGCTCTTTGGTCCTACACAACTTCCAATCACACCCGAGACATAAACCTCATATGTCTGTCCGCACTGGAGTCCAGGAATGTTACATGTTGTCCCATTGCTGCTGCAGTTAAGCCTTAGTCCTGAGCTGCTCTGAGCAACAGCAAGGTAAGAGACAGAACCTTGAGAGATCTGCCAGGACACAGTTATAACATTGGAGTCACAAGGAACCTGGACAGACACCAGATTTGGGGGACACGGGCCTGAAATAAAAAGAGTAATTAGTTTTAGCAGTAAGGTTTGTACATTATTTTTAAAAAAACTTATGCAAATGAATTATCTCTCACATCTAAAAATGAAGGACAAAGTGTTGAATATTTAAATATAATTTAAGGACCTGTTACCTGTAGTAACGGACACCCACCCCTGAGAAGGGCTAGGGCAGGTGTTCCCCCAACCACTGACACTAATCTGGTAGGTCTGGGCACATTGTAGGCGAGTCATGTTACAGGAAAACCCGGTGGTGCTGCAAGTCACACGGTCACTCACATCCACTGCATTAGCAGATGCATTGTAATAGATAATGCCGTAACCTGGCGTCCATGAAACGAGAGCAGAATTGTTGCTGCAGTCCAACATGACCTGAGGAATTGACTGAGGACACGGTCCTAGACAGAGGTAAAACAAGAAAGAAAAATGTCTAATTCACAGAAATAGATGACAAAAAAATTAAAAGATGTTGTCGTCCATTGTTCATCCTCAGTACCTGTAGACATAGTGACGAGTTGGCTGGGCTGAGATTTGCAACTACCTCTAACTGCCACAACTGTGATGTTGTAGTCCTGCCCACAGGGGAGATCTAGGAAATCGCAGTAGGCCTCTATGGCGCTGCAGTTGGACTTGTATCCTCGACTACTCACTGCGTAGGCCATATATCTGTCAGCCCCCCGAGCTGTGTCCCAAGATACTGAGGTGATCAAAGTGTCACAATTGTAGGTGACTCTGACTTGGGTAGGGATGCAAGGAGCTGAAAGAAGCAAAGCAATGGTTAAGGAAGAAGTAACAGTCTCAGAACTTTGCACGCCATCTCAATCTCTCAATCACAACCTGTCACTTTAAAGGAAAATCTAGTATCACTGTGTCTCACCATCTAATAAGCAACTCCACTTCTTACCCGTCACCAGGTCTCAGACACCTCTGCCACTAATTCTCTGTGTCTCCTCTGTCTCTGACCACTGTATGAGCAACTCTGATTCTCATGTGTGTTCATCTAGTAGGTATTTACCTCTGTCTCTCTTCTGTGTCCAGTAATTTTGTCCCTCAGTTGTATGGAGGTAACTCTATCTGACCTTTGTGTAGATATAACTGATACTATTATATAAGTCTAACACCTGTAGAGGCAGGGTGTCTATACATTGACTTTATGAGTTAATTGACCTTACCTGTGCTGAAATCCACCGAGGTGCTAGGCTGGCTGGTACAGTTTTGCGAAAGCCCAGTAACTGTGACTGCGTATGACTCTCCACAACGAAACTGCGTAAAAGTGCAGTATGATGCCCTGGTGCTACAGCCCACAAGTCCACCTGTGGCGTTTACTGCCGACACATTATACAACTGGTCCACCCCTGTGGTGTTCCACCAAACTGTAGCAATGCTGGTATTGCACTCTAAAGACACTGATAGATTCTCTGGTTTACACGGAGCTGATGGGGAAAAAAATAATAACAAATATATGATATATTTCTTTCTTTCCTTGGATTCAACATGCCTATAGTGTAAAGTGGAACCTCGGATTGCGAGTAACGTGGTTTACGAGTGTTCCGCAAACCGAGCAAAGATTTTTAACAAATTTTTAATCGGAAACCGAGCAAGTATTAGTAAGCGCCAGTATCATGTATCACGCATGCGACTCTTATTTTGACACCGAGCGTCACTCTCTCACCTTTTCACCCCCACGGCTTCACAAACACACAGAAACTCTGCTCGTCTCACACACACACACACACACACACACACACACACACACACAAGACGCTCTCTCGCCTTTTCACCCCCTCCCCGGCCTCACAAACACACAGAAACTCTGCTCTGTCGCGATTCTTTTCAAAGGTAAGGTGCTGGTTCATATGTTTTGTTTTTGTTTTTTATTTTTTTTACTTTACAGCAGTGATTCCCTTAGTATGCGCTCACGCCAGGTCAGAGAGATTTCTTTTTTCCCTGTTAAAACGGTATTTCCGTTGTGTGTGTGTGTTTGTTGTGAAACTTAAAAAGCGAGGTGGGGAGAGGGAGGAGTGTTACTGTGTAAAACGAGGCGAGGGAAGGGATTTATTTGTACTTTTTTTTAAAGGTAAAGTGCAGATTAATTTGTTTCATTTTCATTTTATAGATTGTATTAATTATTTTTATGTATTTATTTTTTGAGGCTGTGGAACGAATAATTTGAGTTTTCATTATTTCTTATGGGAAACGATGATTTGGTTTGAGTGTTTTGGAACACTAGCCCACTTCCGAAACGAATTATGCTCGTAATCCAAGGTTCCACTGTATCTATGCATTTCTGCAAGTCCATACCTGTCCATACTTGGAGGTCAGAACCTTGGATGGTGCAGCGGACATCGGAGGTGGACACGGCGATGCTGTAACTGCGTCCGCATCTTAGGCCCTGGATGGTACAGTAGCTGCTGTTGGTGTTACATGAAGTATGTTTGCCATCAGTGCTGATAGCCAGTGCAGTATAGGTTTGGTTTTCTGCAATATCATCCCACTGCACTGCTAGTGAATTAGTATTACAGTCAAGCTGAGTATCTACATTACTGATCAGACATGGGGCTGCAGATGTGGAAAACAGAGGGGAAAAGGAGAAGAAGAGAAAAAAAAGAAAATCCTACATTTTAATGGCAAATTTTAAGGTGTGTAGTCTTACTGATGTGTTACCATGTATGATTTGTGTACCTGATGTAAATTGGGTGCTACTGTTTCCACTGCTATTGCAGAGCCCATTGGAAGAGATCACAGTAGCTGTGTACATACGTTCACAGTCCAGGTTCACCACACAGGATGTAGTGTTGGTTGTGCATGAAATGGACCTACCATTACTGCTCACAAGAGTACTGGTATAAAAGAGGGCACCGACACCACCAAGCCAAGTGAGGTTACCCTGGTTTGTGCCACAACTAGCAATGGCTACCAGACCGGATGGTGAGCATGGAGCTAAGGACAACCAAAGAGGACAAAATATTTAATAACTGCTATCATCCTAGAATACAGTATATACTCTAGTATTATGTGATGTACCTGTGCGGATCTGCACTGGGGAACTATACTGGCTGGTGCAGGTGTTGTCCTGTGCTGCTACCTGCACTGTGAAGAGCATACCACACTGGAGTTGGTTTAAGATGATGGATGTTGCCGTAGTGATATTTGATTTGCCGTCCTGCTGAGAGAACAGGAAGTAGGTGACAGCTGGCCGAGGGCTGGGGTCCCATGTGATGGTGATGTCGTTGGTGCTACACTGAGTAACTTCGGACAGGTTGGCAGGAGGGCAAATAGCTGGTGAAAAGAGCCATTATGAGAGGGTTTAGCTTTGCCAAGGCTGGTGAATGTTTACAAGACAGCCAAGACCAAAGTTGAGACATCATTGCCATCATTTTGCACATGGTTTCCTCCAGGATTTTACCTGATCTCAAGATCACAGGCATGCTTGAGTCACTCCAGCATCCACGCTGTACAGTAACAACGGTGACCCTGTAGTCCTCTCCACAGTGGAGGTCCAGGAAGGAGCAATTTGTTCCCGTAGTGGTACAGTTGTGTGTGTGGCCATCCAAGCCTACCGCTGTGGCAATGTACTTTTCAGCATTGATGGCAGCAGTCCAGCTGACAGAGCCAACATTATTTTGACAGAGCAGGGACACCTGGACTCCAGTGGGTGGACATGGACCTGATACCAAGAGAAAAAAGAGGGTCAGAAAGAACACAATTCTCGTGTTATGTTGTTATTATGACCTAAGGCAGTGATGGTATTGGGATGCTCCCATAAGTATATACACACCTGCAGTAAAGTTGAAAGCATTACTTGGCCATCCGATGCATGTGTCTGTAAATGGAGTTACAACAAAGTTATAGGTCCACGAGCAATGCATGTTGGGTATCTGGCAGTAGGTATTTGAGGTGCGACAGTATTTGACATCGCCATTATGTCCTAGAGCAGTGACGTTGTATCCTGTGGCACCAGGACTTGGTGCCCAGGTCACTAATGCTGTGTTATTGGCACACTGCAGACTGACAGACACATTCTGAGGAGCACATGGGGCTGAAACAGAAGATAAGCGAAAATAAGAAAAGATAAGGGAGAAATGTGGATTGCTCTATAAGTTAGTAATCAGGAACAGTGCATTAATGCTCATATTATTACCGGTCTGTATCTGGGTCCTGGCTACGCTGCTGCTGGTGCATTGTCCTTCCACAGCTGTAACTGTGACATTGTACAATCTCCCACAATTAAGAGAAGATAACGAGCAACGTGTCTGATTGGTGCTGCAAGAGTCCGAGTGGTTCTGAGTCTGAACACGAGCGATGAAGGTTGCCGGGCCCAGGCTCTCGTTCCAGCTTAACATCGCCATGCCTGTTCCACAAGTGTAGTCAACCCAGACTGCTGCTGGAGTGCAGGGAACTGAGGAAACAACATGGAGACAACACACATGGTAACGTAGAGTCATGATTAACAGCTTAGGGCTGAAGAGTTAAAACAATTAGCAATGGATTGGCACTCTGTCCAGGGTGTACCCTGCCATGTGCCCTGCGATAGGCTCCAGGCCCCCCGTGACCCTGAATACAGGATTAAGCGGTATAGATGATGAGTGAGTGAGTGATATGTTTATCAGTAGTATCATACCTTTTTGTCAGTAGTATCAACTGTAATTTTTTATTAATGTAACCTGTGCATTTCATAGAGATACATATAAAGTACATAGCTATTAAGTCCGTAGCTTTGGATGCAATTGTTAGTAGTGTCAAATGTATGTCAGTAGTTCATGTCATTGTGATATGTTAGTAGTAATACTCTCGTCAGTCATATTTTCCTGTGTGTCAGTAGTATCATACCGTTTTGTCAGTAGCATCACCTGTAATTGTCATTAATGTAACATATGCATTTAATAGGTATACATTTGTAAATAAGGGTCCTCAATATAGGTCAGTAGTTTCGGATGCGATTATCAGTCGTATGATTGTCAGTAGTTTATCTCATTAGTAATACCGTCAGTTTTAATAAATAAATGACAGTTGATTTAAAATTCAATAAATAAATAAAAGTAATAAATATCAGTTGTATCTTCCTGTTTATCAGTGGAATCATAAAGTTTTGTCAGTAATATCACCTGTAATTGTCAGTATTGTAACCTAGGCATTTCATAGGCATACATGCGTATAAGTGCTATAGGTCAGTAGTTTTGGAAATAATTATGAGTGGTATCACATGTATGTCAGTAGGTCATCTCACTGATAATAATACTACAATAAGTGTCAGTCATATTTTCCTGTATGTCAGTAGTGTGAAAATTTGTAGTAATTGTCAGTAATGCATTGCCTGAGTGTCAGCTCTGTAGGGCAGTAGTTCTGCATGTAATTGTCAGTAGTATAACGTGTGTGACAGTAGATTCTGTCTACTTATTAGTAGTGTTACTACCTCAGTATTATGAGCTGCAAGATGTAAATTAGTGGATAGGTCACTTGTGTTCTCTCAGTGTCAGTCATTTTGCTTTGATCTATTGGTTCTATCTGCCTGTATGTTGGTAGTGCTTCCTGTATGTGCAGTCTATATCTGTTATCAGTGTCATCAGTGTCATCCTTATATCTCAGTCAGTTTAGCTGTGACGTTTAAGTAGTACATAGGCACACCTTTATGTCAGTAAAGGTTATTATGTTAGTATGACCTCCTAATTCGATTGGTGTGCTATACAGCATGTGCTACGTGTTACATATGATGTGCTACATATTACATATGTCACTAGTGGTCACATTCACTGACTTTACTGTCATTATGTTCAGTACTATACTGTATGTAAACTGTGTTGCCTTTACCCGTAGCAAAGCTGAGAGGATCACTAAGAGTGCTGTTACACCACTGGCCATAGGATTTGCCTTGCATTGTGTATACTTGTCCACATGACAGTCCCTGTATGGTGCAGTTGTTATTAGCAGAGCGGCAGCCTACTGACAGACCAAGCGCTGAGGTGGCATTTACAGTAACATCCAGCGCATCCTGTGTCCATGAGACCAGAACCTGATCGCTGATACAGCTGAGAGAGGAAGCCTGCAGCACAGGAGGGCAGGGTTCTGAGAGACATAGGACAAAAGGAACAAAATTAAGGAGTTAATACTTTGTTTATTAAAACTTTTACATACAATTTATAGATTGTTTTTAGGTAACCTGGAATCTCTGCTTCTTTTTACAGATTTTTCTTTTTTTTTTTTATCTTTTTCTCCAGTACCTCTAAAGCTCCTTTTTTTTATGGCTTCCCGTCTGGTCCGTCTCTTTCCGTACCTGTTCTGAATGTTGTTCCAGCCCAGGTGTTGCTGTAGCAGTTGTCATCACTAGCAAGTACGGTGACATTAAACATCATTCCACAGCGCAGCTGTGTGAGTGTGCAGGATGTGTTGGAAGACTGGCAAGAAGCCGAAGCAATTGTCTGGCTCTGCATATAGGCTTGGACGGTGTATGACCTGGCACCGGTGCTTCCTTGCCAGGATACGTTAACAGCATTTGAGCCACATTGCACCTCAGCATTCACGTTATAAGGAGCACAAGGACCTGCAAAAGTCAGAGTCAAGTCAAGACAGCAGCATTTCCTTTGTATTATTATTAGTCCCTGTGAGCTCACACACCTGTGGTGACGGTGACGTCAGTGGTAACGGTGCTGTTACAGTTGCCGTTGTTTGCTAGGACATTGAGTTTGTAGGTCTGAGCACATGTCAGGCCACCGAAGTCACAGGAAAGGGCAGAGGTAGTGCAGGTTTGGGTGGAGCCACTCGGGGCAGTGAGGACACTAGTGTAGGACAGAGCACCTGGCGCCTGAGCCCATGTCGCCTGGACTCTGTTACTGTCACACATCACATTGGCATTCACGGTGTTTGGCATGCATGGAGCTGCAAAAGGAGAGAGAGAGAGAGCAAAGGACAGTGACAAAACATTAATACAGCAATACATGTTCCTGACGCTGTAGACTCCTTCCATAAGGGTTAAATAGAGGGATATGTACCTGTCTGGAAGGTCTGACTTGTGGTCTCTGGCCCAGTGCACACATTGTTAGCGGCCATGACGGTGAGTGTGTAGCTCTGACCACACTGCAAGCCCGAGACGTCACAGCTTGTGCTGGGTGAGTTGCAGCCACGCACAGGACCATTTACGGGCTTGACGAGGGCGCTGTAGCTCATAGCCAGGGGGCTCACGGTCCACATCACACTCAGCGTGTTTGTATCACAGTACAGGAATCTAGAAACAGTCTCCGGGGCACAGGGACCTATAGCATGGGGTCACATTATTGATTAGATCGCTAATTAAGTGTTTTGAAGTTGATCTGAAATCTTAACTATTTTCAAAATAAATTTATTTCTACAGAAATTATTTAATGATAACCACAAGAGAATGATATCAACAGTGATTTAAAAAAATAACATTGTATTAATGGAATAGAATATACAATGGGTACGGAAAGCAATATTTGAAGACCCACTTAAATTTTTCACTCTGTGTTATATTGCAGCCATTTGCTATAATCACTTAAAAGTTTTTTTTTTCCTCATTAATGTACACACAGCATCCCATATTGACAGACATATTAAAACACAGAATTGTTGACATTTTTGCAGATTCATTAATAAAGAAAAACCGAAATATCAAATGGCTGCGAAATAACAAAGAGTGAAAAATTTAAGGCTGTCTGAATACTTTCTCTACCGACTGTAAATAATAAGCGAATATAAACAGTGATAAAAGACAATGTTACAAGAACATAGTACACGCACTGTAGATGGGGAAAGATCTGCTTTTGTCTGTTTGTTTAATTAACTTTTTAACTTTTAGTTTGCCTTTGAGGGCGGTAAAATGCTGCAGTTCCACTATTATCTACAGGTGGCGCTATAAACAATGGACATATGCACAGACAGCAAAGCATCCTGTGTTATAGGAGCAAATTATTTGCTAAGTTTGTATAGAATTGTAGTAAAATCAAAAATATATATACATTTTTTAGTCGTGTCCAATTCCTCCCCGTCACTAGGGGGCTCCCACATTAAGGCTACTACTACCACTCAGCCGGGAGGGCCGAAGACTATCACGTGTTTCCTCCGAACCACGTGACGCCAGCCGACCGCATCTTTTCGAACTGCTCGCTCACAATAGGGGGCGGCGTACCACACTCGGAGGACAGCGCTATCCGCTCCTTCCGCTTGCGTGAGCTCACAGACGCCCCTGATTGGCTGTAGAGCCGTGATTAATGTGGGAGCACTAAGCACCTCTCATCCCTCCCCTCTGAGAGTGCTCGGCCAATCAGCTCTCTCTAGACCTCCGCCTACGAGAGGTTACAGCATCATCCGGGATTCAAACTTGCGATCTCCGGATGATAGGGCGAGCGCTTTTACCACTGCGCAACTCGGAGGCCAAAAATATTTCATATTGAATCTGGATACTTAGAAATCTGGACCGTAGTACAACTCGAATAGGCACCTGGGTATCGTGATGATATCATACGGTATCAGGTGGTCCGCGTTTATTCCCAGCAAGTAAAAAGTTATGACGTTTATACCTGTGGCCTGTGTGTACACCGCACTCTCTGGGCTGCTGCACACTCCATCACTGGCCATCAATTTGATCCTGTAATACAGGCCGCACTGCAGACCCGTGAAATGACATGACGTAAAGTTGTTGTTACACAACACTGTGTGTCCATTTGTTCCTACAGCCATCCCTGTGTAGGACACGCTGGTGGGGCTCGAGTCCCAGGTCACCGTCACGTCATTAGTGATGCACTCAATTGCACTGCGGATGTTAAAGGGTGCACAAGGACCTATGCGGGAAAAAATGGAACAAATACAGAATTTAAAATTATTACTATTATTATTATTATTATTATTAATTTATTTCAGACATATAATGTCACAAACACAGACAGATTCATGACTACATTTAAGATTATACTTTACTTAAGTAATATATAAGATTATATAATATAGTATTTATAAAATTATACTGTCATTTATACTATCACACATACTGTACACACACACACCTGTCTGCAGTACAGCACTTTGGCTCTGGAGGCTGGAGCAAGCATTGTCAATGGCCACCACACTGACATTGTACACTTGGCCACAGCGCAGATCAGTCAGAGTGCAAGTAGTGGTATTGGACGAGCAGGTTGTCTGGTAGCCCTTGTTGCTCACAGCGATGACCCTGTATGACTGAGCTCCGAGGCTGGCTTGCCACATCACTGAGGTGAAGTTAGTACAGGTCTTGGCAACCGTCACATTGGTCGGCGCACACGGCACTGAGGAGGTCAGGAAGACATAAAGACAGAGATCAAAAAGATAGAACATGGGCTTGATATTTGAAGTCTTCTTTCGACTTTAGCACTAAATCTACAATGCACGAATTGTAAAGTACTTCCTCCAATTAAGCCATCTTAATTAATTACAGTTATACTTATAATACTGTACAGTAATGAAAATCAGATGATGATTTAATATTTTTTTAGGAAACCACCATGACATGTTTTATTACACACTTACTGCATACAACTGATTTATGTTCCATACTTATACACGTCTATACTGTACAAATACAGTATAGTTTATTTATTTTAAGATAAAACCCAATGATGGAGAAAGTACCACTCACTCACTATCTATACCGCTTAATCCTGTATTCAGGGTCACAGGAGCCTGTAGTCTATCCCAGGAGACTTAGGGCACATGGCAGGGTACACCCTGGACAGGGTGCCAATCCATCGCAGGGCACACACACACACATACACTCACTCATTCACACACTACGGGCAATTTGGGAACGTCAATTAGCCTAACCTACATGTCTTTGGACTGTGGGAGGAAACCGGAGTACCCGGAGGAAACCCACCAAGCACGGGGAGAACATGCAAACTCCATGCACACAGAGATGGGAATCGAGACTGGCCGGGGATCGAACCCGGACCCCTGGCAGTGCAAGGCGACAGTGCTAACCACTACACCGGAGAAAGTACCAGATCAAAAAAATTACTTTTGGTCCCATTAACAGCTCCATGACTGGACTGCCATATATGGGGGAAAATGCTTCCTCCTCTATTTGTTGAGAAGATCATACAGTCTCATGAAGAATATATAGTTAAAGAACCTGGTTCCTCCAGATTATTATAGCAAAAATTTCATTGGAGAAACATACATTTCTGGGTAACAAGAAATGGGTTACAGAAAAGTTCACTGACCTCCTTTAATGGCCATTGGCTGACTGAGCATGCTGAAGCAGCTGCCATTGTAAGAGCGGACCAATGCCACGTATGATTCTCCACATGTTAGAGAGCTAAAGCTGCAATTCGGAGAGGTCGAGTTACAGAAAAAATGTTTCCCAGTGCTGTTAGCGACCACGCTGGCGGAGTATCCATTAGCACCATATGTCTGGTCCCAGGTCAGCTGAAGAACACCTGAAGGACACTCCACCCTGGTGTGAAAATTCCTTGGCCCACATGGCACTAACATAGAGAGAGACAAAGAGAAAGTATGGACTGGGTTAGGTATTCTCCTTCATAAAGTTTGAATAGAATATAGTATCATTTTTATTTTTTAGATTATAAATGTACAGAAAATAACACAGAATGTACTACAATAATATGGCACAAGTTTTCATTCCTGTTTCCAGAAAAGAGGTTGATTAATTCTGGCTAGCATAAAAAGTTCGTAGTTGAAGGGGACTTCTTGAGAGCTCTTCAAGATGACAGTTTTATCTGACAGTTTAAAATTATAACAGTTTCTGGATACTGTAAACAAAAAAATACAATAAAGAAATCTATCAGGGATTGTGATATAATATTAAAAAAGTAATAACACAGACATGACACTGTCAAAAATAAAGTGTCCATCAAAAATCAGTGACCGGGTACAAATGGATTTAAACAGAGGACTGGCAATCAATTAGCAAATGACAACATTTCAGTGACTCCATCATGCAAACTACTGTAAAGTAAAGGAAAAAAATTTGGTTGTTCTTGACCTACCCGAGTTCATGGGAATGGGCAATGAAGGCTCGCTAAGGCAGATGCCGTTGTTGTAGGTGACGCTGACTTCATAGACCTGGTCGCATTTGAGGCCAGGAACCCAGCAGCTGCTGTTCGCGGCGCTACAGTTTAGCAGGCCTCCACTTTGATCCACCAAGCTGGCGGTATAAGAGCCGGGAAAGCGTGAACTCTGCCAGCTCACCAGTGCCCGGTTTCCATCACAGTCTAGGGTTGTTTGCACCTGAGGTGGAGGACAGGGGGCTGAGAGAATGAAAATAAGAAGAGATAGGATGAAGGGGCTTAGATTAAATTCCTTCTTTAAAATTCTCCAAAAGTAGCTTTAGAACCCGTGCAAGAATAAGTCATTTTTCTTTGTGTCTGGTTCTGAGCTCATAACCTCATGACTACAAACAGTGCAGTAACGTTTCAGTTTCTGATGCTACAGTCAATAAACTAAAACAGCCAATTTATGGATGCACAAATCTAAAAAACGATCTGATAATCAGCTACCTGTATCCACGACGATTTTATCACTGGCAGAACTGTTGCATTTATAATTGGATGAGATGATGGAGGCGTTGTATGCTGTTCCACAGCGCAGACCGGTTATCTGGCAGTTTAGATCCACTGTGCTACAAGAGTACGTCCCACCTGAAGGGTCCGTCACTGACGCGATGTAGAACAATGCTCCGTTGGCCATGTTCCACGTTAGGGTGATGGAGTCCGAACTGCAGTCAGTAATAGGCAAGAGGTTCTGAGGCACACAGGGAGCTGAACACACAGACACAAGATACCTAATGGTTGAACGGCATTGGATTGTGCTTGATCATGGTTTTAAATATACACAAATACCCCGATTACACAAGGCACACGGTCCGAATGGCACAATGCACAATCACTTACCAGTATTTGTCTCCTGACCCAGTGTCACCGCGCTATAACAGTAATCATTAAAGGCAGTGATCATCATAGTCAAACTTTCTCCACATGCCACGCCAGGGATGGCGCAACTGCTGGTGTTAGAGGTACAGCTGTAGTAGCTCTCGTGGCTGGTGTTTCCACGATTTCCCCTGCCTTCCACGATGTACTTTGTTACCCCATCTGTTTTATCCCAAGAACTTATCAAAATGTCAGACTTACAGTCTGACACAGTGATCAGGTTAGTGGGTTGGCAGGGTGCTGAGGACACAGAAATAAACTTCATCAGGTGATTATGCTGCTTGACATCTCTCATAGTAAGTTTCTATGTATTGTAATCAAATAAGTCTGCAAACTAATCTACAGTACATGGCCTGATCAACTAGGGAGATAGATAGGAGGAGGATAGATTGTGTTTTTACCTGTAACGATGCTCACTGGTGGGCTGACTGGACCACTGCATTCTCCATTTACGCTAAAGACAGTAAAATTGTATTTACGTCCACACTCAGTGTTGGTAAAGAAACAGGACGTCTCTGTGGTTATGCAGTCCTGTCTACCCCCAACTGAGTCTGCAAGTTGTGCCCTGTAGAATGCCGTATTGTTTGTTGGCGCCCATGAGAAGATGATTACGTTGCTGCTGCATTCACGGAACAGGTTCAGGTTAGCTGGCGAGCATGATACTGTAAGTAAAAATAAGTTATGGTATAATATGGTTAGTGGTTTTGATGATTTTTATAGCATGTTTCTTCAAGTTTCCAGCACACAAGTCATAAGTGGAGACATTTGATTGACAGGCATGTCAATCCACTGTTGGTTAATTCGAGCTCATTTAACTAGAAACATTATGCTGTGTTAATTCAACACTCTGGGCTCTTGAAATACTGGGTATTTTCCTGTGCAAGACATCACTACATCTTGTGTAATCATCACTGACAACACCTTTACCAGTGTGAGAGAGTGGGCGATGATATATGGATCATTAATGATCACAGCGGGAATGGAAGGTATAAGGTAGACAACACTACCAACAACTACCAATCCCAGGAGTCTCAGGCCACGCCAGTGCTCCTGATTTTATCTTGAGTCAGTATATTGTAAGCACAGCTCTTTTGGCTGTGAAAAAAGGCCACTTGTAAACTAGACTCCATGACTGAAAACCAGAGCCGATCCTTCAGGGCCCATCTCATTGTCTTTAAGTGCCATGGGTGTGTTCAGATGTCTTTGCACAAGAAACAGGAGAAAACACTGAATAGTGTGTCCCACCAACAAACAGATTATGTGATAGGATCTTTTACAATATCTCTTACACCATGGATCTCCATTGTGTGTCTACAAACAAAAGGCAAGGGGAAAAGTCCCTGATTTATTTTTATTTTTTTTGCACTTTTTCATGTTTTATTCATCAGGAATTAAACAAGCAAATTAGATTATGCCCACTTATGTGACTTCATATAAGAAAATCCTCCCCTGACTTTTTGCTTAGCTCGTTTACATACTGAAATTAGATCTGAGGCCTACTGTATGTTAACTTTTTGAAGAAATAATAAGATATGGGACCTTCAAACCGCTGCGTCTACAGTACATCATATGGCAGTTGAACACGTTTGGAGAGCACTAACTGTCTTATGTTTAAATCATAGATGAAATAGTTGTTTACCTAAGAATTGTTTCTTTTATTCAATTGAATCCAATTCAATTCAATCCATTAAGTTAGTGCTCCCTGTTTTAATTCTATGTATTTATTTCATGTTAAAACATGATAAAAATTAGCTGATTATAGTGGGTCTTAGTATTAGGCAAATAAAACTTCAGACTAACCTTGTGCCATTAATGAAGTGCAACCTAGTGCGACAAACATTAAGCCCTTCTGATTCGATAGCTTGTAGTTCCACCTTAGTTAGCAGCAATAACTTGAAGTAAACCATCGCTGTACAGCTTTGATTGTCTTTCACCTCATTCTGTTCCATCCTTCTATACAACATTCACTGAGGTGTTTAGTGTCCCAGCACAGAATTTCAGTTAGGTTGAGGTCTGGACTTTGGCTAAGCCATTTCAAATCCTTAATTCTTTTATTTTAAATCTACCATTCCGATATAGATTTACTGGTGTGCTTCGTATCATTGTCCTGTTGCTTGACCGACTTTTGACCAAGTATAAGCTGTCACACAGTTGGCCTCACATTTGCCCTTAGAATGGTATACGGAGGAGTTCACTTAATGACTGCAAGGTGCCCAAGTTGCCAAACCGCCAAAGGATCAGTACTCCATCGCTGTGCTTGACAGTGGGTGTGAGGTGTTTTTGTAAAAATGTTGTTTGGTTTTCACCAAACATGGCGCTGGGTATTACGGCCAAACAACTCCACCTTAGTCTTAATCAGATGTAGATTTGTGAACCAGAGTTGTGCTTCCATGTTCTTTTTAGACAGAAGAGATTTCTTCTGGCAACCCTTTCAAGCAAATTGTTCTTGTTCAGTCTTCTTCTAATTGTCCTCTAATAGACTTTAACATTTAACATGCTCAGTGAGGGCTGTAGGGTGAATGTGCAGGGACATCCACTCCTTGGAAGATAGGCAGCTGTCTTGAATGCTTTTGAATAATCGTTCTGACTATATAACGTTGAACTCCAAATTGATTGGAATTTTTTTTTATATCCCTTTTCAGATTGATGTGCAGTAACATTTGATTCTCTAATATATAAGACCATTGCTTATATGGCAGACTCCTCCTTCCTTCCTGGCATTAACACCCATCTAAATGCTCCAGGCCAGCAAATTGCCAAAAATTGTTTGTTTTTATAGAAAGTTTGTTTTTTTATAGGAGGAGTCGGCCCACCTGCAAATGATCAGTTAATCAAGTGCCGAGGATTAGCAGTACCTGCATAATCTAAATTTGCATCCAGATTCCTGAAAAGCTTTATTTTGATCAGCAGTGATGAAATGATGGCTTCAAGCAGCAAAGTAATCGCATTAAACTGCTCGGGGGTGCTCACTCACCTGTCTGGAAGAAGGCTGTGATGCTGCTTGTGCTCTCACAGTTATTGGAGATGGCAGTGACCGACACCATGTAGTCCCTGCCACAACTCAAGTCGGTCAGCATGCATGTTGTACCCGTAGAGGTGCAGGACACGGTCGTACCACTTTGATCAACCGCTGTGGCACGGTAAGACTTGGCACCAAACACAGCTCCCCATGATGCCACCGCGAATGCATTTACACAACTGTAATCTGCAGAAACTGATGTCACCGGACTTAGATCTGCAAGAGAAAGAGAGACATGGACAGGTGGATTCTCCACACACAACCTATTATCCATGTTTCAACATTGATTTGCACTTTGCATGACAGCCATAAAAGGTAACCCACTTACTGTTTGAAGTGTAGTTCACTTGCTTTGGTTCTCCTGGATTCAAAAACGTATTTAGGGAATAGACAGCTATGAAATACAGGTTGCATGGCATCAGATTTTGCACGGCCTGGGAGGTGGAGGAGATGGTGGTGCTCAATATCTGTGTACCATTAGAATCTGTGACCATTATCTTATACAGGAGAACCCTTTCCACCGGCTGCCATGTGACTTGAATTGCCTGACTTGTGAGGGGCACCACTGTGACCACCACTGGTGGTGGAACCACTAAAAAAGCGTAAGAAAAATGTATTAGTCTATTTGTTTGTTTTCTCTAACAATTAAAGAACAGGTTAAAGTCTTTTGTGGTCATTGATGATTATGGATGCAGGCATGTCTTTATTGAAAGGTTTTTGAATACGTACCAGTAAGAATTATCTGTATGATTTTGATTGTTTTTTTTTTTCAAGTGAGGTTTTTGAGGTAACATTTCTTCAGAAATTGTCAAATTACCTTCCTAGCTAGCTGGCTAGCATTAGCAGTGTACAGTATGGGCCTTTATGAATATAACCTCAAAATCTCAGAAATCTTGTGATTTACCTTGTGCTAAGTAGTATTAGCAGCACGGTTTGAAACTTTTAAAAATATTAACTCCAAAAAATTAATTGTCTTTGAAGTCCTATAAGGTTAGCTTATATTAGTTATCTATGCTGTATTAGCAATGGAAATGCTAAACGTTTAGGAAGGTGATGTATGTTTGCTAGCATTAGCATTGGAGATGGGCTTTTGTTAGTCAGCTTGCTAGCATTAGCAGTGGAGATTATAATAAAATAAATATGACTTAAAGGATAAATTAATCTGAGAATCCTCTCAGATTAATTTCTTTGTTATCTGACTAGCATTAGCAGTGGAAATTGTAACAATATAAAATTGACTTAAGTGTCCTCTCCGAAATCTTGTCAGATTAGCTTCCTTTAACCAGCTGGCTAACATTAGCAGTGAAGTTTGTAAACATATATAAATATGACTGATTTTTTGGAGCTTCTTTCCTTGTCAGAGCATTAATTTGTAGTCTTGTAAGTCTTATTAATAGAGCAGACGTGTAAAAGCAATATTGCAGTCACAAAAATACTGATGTACCAAATATCGGCATGGGTACGATTACTGAATGATTGCCGAATGCTCCAGGTCAATTATTATGAATATGACTTGACTTGACTAAAATCTCTCAAAAATGTTCACTAGATGACATAATTATGTGAGTACTGAACATTGGACTTGCCCACATTGCCATTTATTAACTTTAAGACCCACTCACTACATGCATTTCTTTGATAACACTAGTAATTATCAGTATAATTATTACACTAGTAAACGAGTAATTATTATTTGTTCTCAACTAAAAAGCTTATGAAACTGCACAGAAGATCACACACATGTGGTGACGGTGCGCACTTGGCTCCTCGCCCCCAGGCCAGCCGAGTTGGAGGTGTAAACATAGCAGTCATATGTAGTGGCATATCGCAGATTTTGGATGGTGGCGTTGGTGTTTGTGAAGGAGAGATTGTAGCGTTCTCCGGTTAGTGAGGAGTTGACCAGGATAAAGTACTGATCCGCTGATGACACCCGTTCCCACTCCAAGGCGACGGCACTGCTCGAGATTGCACGTGAGGAGGTTAACTGAGATGTGTCTGGGACTGAACAAAAGAAACATAAAGATTTGTTATAAAGCTAAAGATTGTATTTGATCTTTATAAAGAATATACTTTATTTAGATTAACAATACTACAGGTGTAAAAGCTGTACTTTAAAAAAATTATAAAAAATAGAAAACAAATGAGGATTTAGGGATAATTATAAATTTAATAGCTTGTCATTGTTTATTTTTCCAGATATTTATTAATAGTTTTATCTGTATTATAAAGGAATTGATGCAAATTGTACACGTATAATGTTTTGCCTATATTTTGTTTGATTATCCAATCATGCTGCCTATATGAAAAGATTATGATTCAATATATTTTGGCCATTTCAAACACCTTCACACACACGCACACACACACACACACACACACACACACACACACACACAAAAACTGACCTGTCCTTGCTGTTTTTGTATTCAAACATTCAACATTATAGTAGCGGAACACTTTGACCACGACAGTGTACCAAGTGCCCGGCTTCAGGCCGAAGACTTCTTTCTGTGTAGTTGAGGGAGAAACCGTGACCACTACAGGAGCCACACTGCTCATGTTCACCACACGCAGGTCCAGGATGTAGTTTGTGGCACCAGGGTAGCTGGTCCATTGTACAAGAAGTGACGAGGCCGATGGAGAAGAGATGGATGTGATGATGTTGCATTCTGCCAAGGATTAAAAATCAATAATAATACATTCAAATGTTTTGCTAAGGACAACAATGCCGTCACCATATTGTTTCTTCTGTAAATGTCAATCGTTTTTACATTTTTGTTCACCAGAAATTTCATCACGCGACCCACTTTGACTGATTTGGCCTCTCATACAGATACAGTATAGATATTATAACTATGTTATATACTGAGGTGTATATTACACTCTGCTGCTTAGACGATGTTAATTTACACTTCAGTTTAGATAAAAACATCAAATTAATTAATTCAATTAACCAAAAATTGTATACAAAAATTATAATACAAAAATACATTAATGCTTAAAAAATGTTAACATATTAACAGAATTATTTATAAAAATCGAAGTGTGCTTATAACATTCTGGTCTTAGAATGGAGATTGTTCTAAAACTAGAGACTTAGAAATATACTTTATACTAGTGCTAGTTCTATTTCACACTAGCACAACACTGTTTAAATCTACTGTCTTTTTATCATGCTATAAAATTAATACATAGACATGCTTACAAATCTACTACAAATTCTCTAATATTCAGCCCAAAATGTTTAATATTTTTCCTAAATTATGCCAACTATCTTTATGTTTTAATTTTGCGGAGACGCTGACCTACCTTGTGCCTGTGTGTTTGTAATCTATAAAAAGACAGAAACAAAAAACAAACAAACAATTTTTTTTAAACATTATATAAACATGTATCTTATATACTGTATTTATTTGTCAATAGTTATATATTTTAGCATCGTACGGTGTGTCAGAGAACGCGTTTACCTGAGCCAAAGCGATGAAAATGAAAAATCCCAATTCTCTCAATGATCCCATCTTTTACAATGACACTGTGATTTCCATTAGCTCTATACAAGCTAGTTCAATACAAAGGGTGCTCTGGATTCTTTTGAGGCAGCAAAGCTACACCTAGGATGTAACAGCCAATCAGGAATCAGGGTCATCGCTCACAACAATGCCCTGGGGTGGACATCATATCATGGGAAGATAGAAAGAGAGGGTCAAAAAAAAAAAAAGGAAGAACATTGTGAGCCAGTGCAAAAATACTGCCTAATCATATAACAGTGTATAATTTAACTGTGTGTTTGAGGAGGTGTTAAGCTACATATTATGATATGTTGCCATGGGTTTGGTTTAGTATTTCTGGAAATTGATGCTTACCATGCCAGGAGGAACAACTTTAGGAGAATTGTGCGAACTTTTGTCAGGAATTCACTTCCTGGAAACAAAGCTGGATTCTTTTTTTTTTTCTTTTTTTTTTTTTACAGATAATGAAAAATGTAATATTCTTACATAGTAAATGTAAGGATTTCTATTCTTACATTTACTACCTCTTACATAGTAATTGTAAGAATATTTACCATGTAATATTTACTATACTAAATAGTTTGTTAAATCTTATTATTATACTTACACTATTAAAGCAGCGAAAAGCATCGGGTTGATGTACAGTATAAATAAATCTGGTGAGGGTCATCAAATGAAGAGAATCTTACTACTTAGAGTTATTAACAGATTACTGTCCATCATATTTTTTACAGAAAATGCAATTACACAACAAAATCCTACTTGTTGGTTTACGTTTCCGATAGGCGTCCCAGGAAATTCAGTAGTTATTAGTGGAATAAAGGAGGCAGTAGATGAACACCATCATTCAAGTAATGTAAAAGTATTACTTAATAAACAAGAACAGCTTTCAGTTCCATTTAATTATATGAAACTAATATGGGTGGATGTGGTGTTACTGTATTCCTCTGTGGTAGTCCAGAAATCCAGGATGTTATTGAGCAGGTAAACCCACCGTCTGAATCACACACACCAAACGACTACCGTAAATAAATCACTTAATAGCGCTTAATTAAATGGCGCTTTCAATTCCACTGAAAAGAATATGGGTGAACCCAGATCATAAATGTCTGACTATGAATCTGCCACTGTCTCTGGCTCCTTTGTGCCATGAAACTAGATATCAGACAGAGTGCAAAGCAATACTTATACAATAAGTGTCAGTCCAGTTAACAAAGTTTATTTCTTAACTAGGACATTTACCTGCAGCTTGGGTAGGTTGATTTTCCTTTGTAAATCAACATGAATGTAAACTGTTATATAACACTTAAAAAAAGAGGATCCATGTCAGTGCTTTGAGACTAATAGTAAAGTGGAGAGGGTTTGGATATGGACACCCCGCCACAAAACATCAGGAAATTCATCTTAAATCTCATAATTCTTTATGAAATGACATACGGTACTGTATGATGAACATTCAGTAAGACAAGTTGATATCACTGCATCATGGGAAAAAAATAGCCTAAGGTAACTAGCGTAGGCATGATGAAAGTGATTAAACTAGCTTATTATACAGCATAATAAGATTACATCATGTATAACGAAATGTGACTTGAAACCGTATAAGAAGAATAGCATTTTGCTTGTTTTTCTCTCTTTTTTTTCTGCATAAAACAAGTATATTGTAAAATGTTAACATCATAAATCCAAAATGCTACATTCTACACACCGTGTTCTGGAAAAATGAGCTCTGTACCATGTTCTTGTCGAATTACAAACAGAATTTGACTCAACCCAAAATCCTATACTTTGTATTTTTATCTGCACTTTCAGATTATGGCGCTAGAACAGTGTTTCCCAAATTGTAGGTAACAAAAGGGTACTTATGCGGTAGCTGTGAGATGTCGTATATATCAAATAAATAAGTTTTTAAAAAAAATTGAAATTAGGTTTAAAATTTCCATAGATATTACTGATTACGTATTTGCGTTTAAAAAATAACTGGAACTAATACAACAAAGGCATTGAAGTTAAACTGCATGATGTCTTGTGTGTTGATCCAAACGTTTTCAAGTCAACTACAACTTGGTGCGCATCAGAAAGGGTGATGGGTGGAAGACAGCCTTCATTACCCCCACTGGTCATCCCATTTGGAAGACATCCTCCGTGTGGACCCCGCACCTGTCCTACCACCATCCAAAATCATTGCACCCCTTCGTTGGAGCTTGGAGGGTTCGCCAAGTGCAGGCTGCAGAGATCAAACTGGCAGGTGTGCCGCCTGGACGACTCTACCTACCCAACACCATACGAACAGAGGTTATTCAATGGGGGCACTCCTCCCCTCTCTCCCGATACCCCGGCACTCGTCGCACCCATTAAGTCATCCAGCGCAACATCTGGTGGCCATCCATGGCGAGACGTCGACAAGTATATTGTCCAGGCGTGCCCAGTGTGCGGCAGAGCTAAGGACACCAACCAGCCCATGGCGGGGGAATTCCAGCCACTTCCGGTCCCCTGCTGGCCCTGCACACACATTGCTCTTGACTTCATCACGGGCCTGCCGGTCTCCGAGGGAAAGAATACCACCCTAACCATCATCGATCAGTTCTCCAAAGCCGTGCACCTGGTGGCCCTCGCCGGACTCCCATCAGCTAAGAACACCACCACTATAGTAGAACACGTAATCCGCCTGCATGGGTTCCTACTGTAAATGACATCATCTCATACAGGGGGCCCCAGTTCACTGCCCGGTTCTGGAGGGCCTTCTGCTGTCTGATCAATTCCTCCTGAAATATATCATCCGGATACCATCATCAGACGGAACGGACCAACCAACAACTGGAGCGCTACTTGAGATGCTTCATCGCCGATCGCCAGCACTCCTGGGCCCGCTACCTCATTTGGGCTGAACTGTCCCACAACCTTTACGTTTCATCCGCCACCAACTTAAGCCCATTTGAGGTATGCCACGGTTTCCAGCATTCGATGTTTGACCACCAAGAACCGGAGGTTGATGTACCATCGGCCCAACAGGTCCGCAGGTGTCGACGGCTGTGGGACGAAGCGAATGCACCCATCCAGCATGCCAACACCCGCTACACCGCTCAGCATCGCCGACACCCCCCAGGACGATTTTACAATGTAGGTGACAAGGTATGGCTGTCAACAAAAAATCTACCCAGTTCATCGCATCACTCTCCGGACCAACCCTGTCACCTACCGGCTTCAGCTGCCTGCAGCACTTCTGTCCCACCCGGTATTCCATAGATCACAGCCCTTCATTACTTCCCCTTATTTGTGTAAGCTCTTGCTCTTGGGGTGAGAGAGTTCTTATAATAACTTGCGTGCTTATCCTGCCTGTCTGCGTTACTTCCGCATTTGGGTTTACTGTCCACGCTACAAGGGCTAACTGCTAGTCTTCTGGTCCGCCTCCGGTTGCCCGTGACACGCAGTCCCACTGAGATAAATCAAGTTGGTACCTTTCAAAGTTACACTTTATTTAGTAGTAGTAATTTTTCTTTCTCCAGATATAGCTGGAGGCTAGTGCATAGGCAGAGCAGTGGTGTAATGGTTAGCAGTGTTGCCTTGCACCTCAACGGTCCTCAAGAGATTCCCACCTCTGTGTGTGTAGTTTGTTCTCTCTATGCTTGGTGGGTTTTCTCTGGATACTCTGGTTTCTTCTCACAGTCCAAAGACATGCTGATTAGGCTAATTGGCATTTCCTTCTTATATTGCCTGTAGTGTTTGAATGTGTGTGTGTGTGTGTGTGTGTGTGTGTGTGTGTGTGTGTGTGTGTGTGTGTGTGTGTGTGTGTGTGTGTGTGTGTGTGTGTGTGTGTGTCTGGCGATGATTGCCCAGGGTGTACCATGTCTTGTCTCCTGTGATAGGCTCTAGGCCCCCCATGACCCTGAATATAGGATTAAGTGAGTGAGTAAATATAGCATAACCTTAAGAGACACCAAGTTGATTTAGTCCAGTGGGACTGCACAAGCTTTATATGAGTCTTTGCATTTTTGCATGGAACGAGGATTATGAAACAGTCCTGATTATATACGTTGTGCTCACGTTCTAGGTTACAAATTTCACTCTCAGTGTGCAAAGCAGGAAAACTTATAACAACCAAGATCTATTGTAATGTACAGTGCTTACTGTACAGTATGGGCAGCTCAATTTGAAGGCAGATTTGAAGAACCTGAACTACACAATTTCACCGCAATTAACAATTAACGCAGTTAAACAGACTTTTCAATATATTTTGACTACACTATGCTGTAATTGTAGCGACACATTTATTGCATATTAGGTTACTATCCTTGCTACTGGATGTTGGAAATTTCTTTCTATCTATCTATAAGTCTGGACTGTGTTACTGTATTACGTTTCGTTTTTAACACCATAGATTCATGTTCCAAGTAGGCTTGTATTGTCCTACTTTACTTCAAAGAGGTATCTTTTGCATTTTCCACACTGCACGATGTCCCCTAGGGCAGATGATTTAAAAGACTTTTTTATGACTCAGGGATAAAATAATTTCATACTGCTGGTTTCTAACAGTGGAAGAGACGAGAAAGGAGATCAATATGAAAGTGGATATGGAAACACTATAAACCAAATAAAGGGGAGACGGCTTCCTTCTCGAAAGTATCATTTTTATTTAAGCGCTTTTATTATACTTTTTAAATTGTGATTTTACAATTTTAATATTTTTAGATTTCCTATTTATTTTTGAAAGTTTTTGTATCTTGCATCTTGTTTTATAGTTTAACTACTCTATTTTCAATCTATTTCACTATTTATTTCCTTATTTCTTGTAAAAAAAAATAAATAAAAAATTTAAGGTCACGGGCGGTCGTCTAAGCATTTCACTGCATATCGTACTGTGTATGACTGTGTATGTGACAAATAAAATTTTTATTTTAATTTATGTATCTATACCACTTTATCCTGTGTCCAGAGTCGCGGGGGCCTGGAGCCTATCCCAGGAGGCTTAGGGCACAAGGATGCTCCCTGGACAGGGTGCCAGTTCATCACAGGGCACACACACATACACTGACTCACACACTACGGCTGATTTGGGCCAAATTAACCTAATCGGCATGTCTTTGGACTGTAACCGGAGGAAACCCACGAAGCACAGGGAGAACATGCAAAGTCCATGCACACAGAGATGGGAATCGAGCCTGGCCGGGAATCGAACCCAGACCCTAGAGGTGCAAGGCGACAGTGCTAACCACTACACCACCGTGCCGCCTACAATTACTACAGACTTTCCTGAATCAACAATGTTTGTATATCTTCTTCTTTATCTTTTGTACCCTTGTAAATGGTCACATGAAGCCTGGAGCCTATCCCAGGAAACCTTAGACAAGACACAATGGTACCCTCTGAACAGAGTGGCAATCCTTGGCAGGGCACACACGACATACTCATTCATGAACTACAGGCAATTTTGGAAACAGCCAAATAACCTACATGTCTTTAGACTGTGTCATGAAACTGGAGTACCCTGAGGAACTCCATGCACACAGACCCCGGGGCAGGAATCCAACCCTCGACCCTGGAGATGCGAGGCAACAGTGCTAACCACTACACCTCTGTGCCACTTACGTTGTATAATATATAGAAATCTGGTTACTACAAAAAGTTACAAAATCTTATTTCCCTTTTAATTATAGTGCATCCTGTAACCCAACAATGTCAAGATTTTGAGATTTTAATTGTTTATAGTGTTTATAGATTTCAGTCAAACACTTTCTGAATGTTGTATCAGATTTAATAACCATTAGTTAATACTGTGTTCAAAATATTATGCAGATAAGTTCAGCACCAACTTTTCAACATTTATTTCAAAGTTTCTACTCTATTTCCCAGAACTACATCATTCATCTTTAGTGAGCATCTAATTCCCAATTCCATTGGGGGTAAGACAAATGCGAACAAAGACACTTCTCTTTGGGGATTACTAAAAGATTTGCTTGCAATTATATATGATAGGTGATCTTAGTTTATCTTATGGTACTTCTGGTTGCTTAACCACAAAATTGTGATTTCTAGAAGATCTGTTTTCAGTGGTTTGTTCTTTGTTGCATTCAGTGTGCTTCAATGTACAGTACTGTATTATCACACAATTACCATCCAAAACCAGGAAACCACCACAACCACACTATTAGGGTTTCAGAGAGCCTTACATCAGAACTTCTTACCAAAAATCCTTCCAAAAGTATCCTTTCAGCAAATAAAAACTGCAACAATGGTTTAATATATTGAGAACATCCACCTCTGCTATAGTCAGGTTCTCATTTATAGATGGTCTCAAAGTATTTATCAGGGCATTTATAATATTATTTTTCCTCTAATGGTTACCTATAATGTCTTTTGTACGGTGGTCCAGAATGGCAAATCATCTTTTCCATATATGTGTATGTTTTATCCCTTAAAAATGTGTGCTTTTTCCTGTGTAAGCGTATGATCTTTCCCGTTTGCGCACAACTACTTTTTCACCGTAAGAACTCTCTTTCTCCTKTATTTTGCAAGCTAAAAGCTAAAGCTAATGCACAAAGGACCGTGTCAGATATCAGCTCCAGGACCTATCATGATGGAATATACAGTGATTCATAGCGTGATAACGTCATAATTCTCACTAAATTTGCAACTGGACACACTTACGAGGTAATGTTTAATGTATAAAATTAATAGAATGTTACTGTTTTAGGCACTAATGATAACTTTGTAGCAGTGCTAATGCTATTGGAGTGTTTGCCGAGTGTAAATGGCAGTGATTAAAAGGAATAACAGCCTCGTTTAGACCATTAAACACCGATGTAAACCATCAGCTCCATGGCGTCTCTGTAATATACATCCACATATGGAGTTATAAGCAAGCTAATATCACAATGCTAACCGCTAGCGCTTGCATAGGGAAACTATAGTATATAATAGTAAATTTGGACACATATATGTGATATAAACAATTACCTCCATTGTTTCTGTAAAATGCCTGTCCAAATATAAATCTTTAAGTTAAGTTAATATCATTATACAAAGCTCTAGCTTACTAAAAGAGCTAAGATAGCAGACTATTAACTGTTGCCTATCAACTAGTGCTAATTATCCCTGAGCTAATTCTTAGCTGCTCCTGTTATGTGTAATGTTACAGATGGTTAATGAATTGTTTTATGTAATTTATTGGAGCTCATCAGTGTTACTGTAGTGACATATAATGTATACTGCTGTATAATGTTAGTGGTATTATCATAGCTAGAGATCTTCTCAATAGTTAGCTATGTGCACAATGTATGTAACATTCAAGAAAAGGGGCTTTTGTTTGGGTTCTGTCTATTCTATTAGTCATTAAATATGTGTTTATACTACTTGTAATATGTCTGCTTGTGTGTTTTCCTTCTCACAGTGAACTGTATGCAAATCAACTGCCTGTGTATCAGCTGATTTCTACACCAGCTTTCCATTCTGAGCAGAAGGTGAGTGCTCAGAAGTATTCACCCCTCTTTTCAGGAACACCACTTAGCACATCTTAATCAGGGGACAGGGACACACACGTCTGTCTCTTTATCGACATGATGTGTGTGTTAACGAATGGAGTAGACAGGGCCAAATTGTGCAGCAATACTTAATAGCAAAACCCAATACTTGTACACAACATTACTAAACGCTTGTATTCTATAAAATGTATGAACGTGTGTGTGTGTGTGTGTGTGTGTGTGTGTGTGTGTGTGTGTGTGTGTCAAACTGCATAGTAACATCATGAAGTCTTTTTACCAGACACTTAATATATTAATATCATGAAGTCTTCATATCATCGCATGGATTTTCATACCATTGTTATGCAGATGACACACAACTTATTGTCAGATACTCAGATTTTCACCCAGATCTCAGCATGTCTGGCAGCTCATCAGCTGAAGCTCAATCTGAGTAAAATCAAACTGCTGTTCATCCCTGATAACTCATCCCCAGGTCAAGACCTTGTGATGGCCCTGGACAACAATCAGATCAGTCCTTCAGCCACCGGCTGCAATCTTGGGGTAACTGTGGAAAATCATCTGTCATTTTCCCCACACATCACTAACCTTACTCGCTCTGGTCAGTTTACAATATCAGAAGAATCCGCCCATTTCTTCACAAGCTACTCAGGTGCATGTTCAGTCCCTTGTTATTTCAAGACTGGACTACTGCAACTCTCTCCTGGCAGGTCTGCTTCTGTCCACGATCCAGAATGCAGCAGCACGTCTCGTTTTCAACCTACCCAAGTTCTCCCACACCGCCTCACTACTCCGCTCCCTGCATTGGCTTTAAATTCAAAACCCTGATGCTTGCCTACAAAGCTAAAAATGGTCCAGCACCATCGAGGACAACATTCATCCAGACTCTTAGTTAGTAACCTAGTAACCCAGTGTAAGTATCTATCCAGTGATGTAAACTTCAAAGCACATTTTGTAAGAGGTCATGTGGTCTTATGAGTTCAGATTCAGAGTGATGAGCGTGTCAGGGTAAGAAGGGAAGCGCATATGGCTGTACAACTACTGTACAAGCTTCTTGAGGCAGTGTTATGATCTGGGGTGGCTTCAGTTGCTTGGGTCTAGGCTCAGCAACGTCATGTTACAATAAAATGAAGTCAGCTGATGATCTGAATGTTCTGAATGACCAGGTTATCATATCTATGTAGTTTTTCTTCCCTAAGCAGGCAAATTCAGTCTTAAAGGGGAAAAGAGTGGTTCTGGAAACATAAGGAATCATTTTTACACATTGCATGGAAAAAAATTAATTGAATTGAAATATTTGTGATGTGCATTAATTTTATTTTTGCAATCTCGAGATTGTAAGTAGCTGAAGCTAAAAGACTCTATTGTAACGTTTCTGGAGTTCATCCTTTCCATTTAAAATGGCTTTTCTGGCCATGTTTGGGGCATCATTGTCAAGTATCAAGTTAGGCCTTCTAAATCTGCGCTTTATAGTGCACAGTCCATCATCTGTAACGTGGTCTATACTTTCAATACAACTTTATGTGGTACACAACCTTGGCATTTCCCGCCAATTCAAATTGTAAAGTATGAAGAGTTAGTAGATATTTAATGATAACTGCAATAGCTAAAGGAAGTGCAGTAGCCTTTTCCAGTACCCATGTACAGTATCTCCAGTATAAACCACTTTATTGTAGTAGGTCAAACCATAGTCTCCAAGAATCATGTCCCTTTAGAAGTCTCAAAGTAGTTATCTTTAGAGGGAGACAAATATATTTGAAGTGAGAGATGTTTTTTACGAAGGGGGCCAGAATTTCCAATCATACCGCTGCACCGAATATAACATTCATGATGTAAGATAAGGATGTAGAGTTTTTCGTATGTGCCATGTATGCAGTATATGTGTGATGTGTGTAATTTATAAAACATTTGACCTCCTCTGTTAATTAAATTAAGTGCTTGCTTATGCCTTACACTTTACTCCATCTATGTAATCATATTATTTTTCATAATTAATCTCAAATCAGCTCTTTGAATTCTTACCCTCAATGGAAATTAAAATAAGTAACTGGACATATGGTAACTACATAAAGAAATGAAAGAAGAAATGAAATGCAACACAGTAGTGAATGTTCATGAATTTATTTTATACTGAAAGATATATTCATTTTGTAATTACATCCAAAGAAAGTAAATATGCAGTTCTTTCCTTTGGAGGCACAAGACATTAGGAAAGTGTCCTTAAAGTTTTAAGTTAATGCAAATTTAAAACATAATTATATCTTAAATCAATGCTTTAGCATTTTCCATTGTGAGTTGGATCTTTTTAAACTTTTATTTCATTTATTTTATTTTTAACCTTTATTTTATTTATTTTTTGCTAGGCTTATCCAAACAAATATTTCTGGCATTAATAGAACAAAGTAAAAAATGGCCATTACCCTGAGAACATTTTGGGATACCTGAATCATGTGCACTTCATTTAAATCTGGTAAATTACGGTATTTCTGCAGACCTAGGCAATTTAAAAGTATTTTCCATGCTAAGTCTGAGTGACCCAACACACAAACCTTTAGACCTTATTTCATGTACATACTGTATCATCACAATACACTGAATGATAAAATACATGCTTTGGGGTGACTAATCTGAATCTTCAAATGTGTGCATTAAATGGCTTTGAACATTTTTAAATACAATGTGTCTAGCATTAAGGCACAAATACTTGTATCATTAAATCAAATATATTCTAATTAGTATATTTTTTATCTGTAAATGTGGGGTGTAGGATGTTGTGGAGAAGAGTGCAGTTGTGCTCTTTGATTGGAGAGTGGATGTCAGATGAAGCTGTATGGGAGAAAAAAATAATGTGTTTAAGACATACAGTGGAACCTTGGATAACTTGGTCTGCGAGCATCAGACAAGACAAGCCAAATTTTTACATTTACTTTAACTTGTTAAGCGAGTGAAGTCTTGATATACGAGTACTGTAGTACACATACGTCTATATATATATATATATACATTTAGCTTGTCTTGCTAAACACTCCCAGACCAAGTTACTCGCTACAGTGGGTACAGAAAGTATTCAGACCCCCTTAAATTTTTCACTATTTGTTATATTGCAGCCATTTGCTAAAATCATTTAAGTTAATTTTTTTTCCTGATTAATGTACACACAGCACCCCATATTAACAGAAAAACAAACTTGTTGGCATTTTTGTAGCTGTATTAAAAAAGAAAAAGTGAAATATCACATGGTCCTAAGTATTCAGTCCCTTTGCTGTGACACCCATATACTGTATTTAACTCAGGTGCTGTCCATTTCTTCTGATCATCCTTGAGATGGTTCTACATCTTCATTTGAGTCCAGCTGCGTTTGATTATACTAATTGGACTTGATTAGGAAAGCCACACACCTGTCTATATAAGACCGAACAGCTCACAGTGCATGTCAGAGCAAATGAGAATCAGGTCAAAGGAACTGCCTGAAGAGCTCAGAGACAGAATTGTGGCAAGGCACAGATCTGGCCAAGGTTACAAAAAATTTCTGCTGCCCTTAAGGTAAGGTTCCTCCATAATCCTTAAATGGAAGACGTTTGGGACGACCAGAACCCTTCTTAGAGCTGGCCGTCCGCCCAAACTGAGCTATCGGGGATGAGGAGCCTTGGTGAGAACGGTAAAGAAAAACCCAAAGATCACTGTGGCTGAGCTCCAGAGATGCAGTCGGGAGATGGGATAATGCTGCAGCCCTCCAATAGTTAGGGCTTTATGGCAGAGTGGCCTGAAGCTCTCCTCAGTGCAAAAAGCCTGAAGGACTCCAAGATGGTGAGAAATAAGATTCTCTTGTCTGATGAACTTTTTGCCGCTTAATTCCAACCGGTATGTGTGGCGAAAACCAGGCACTGCTCATCACCTGTCTAATACAGACTCAACAGTGAAGCATGGTGGTGGCAGCATCATGCTGCGGGGTATTTTTCAGGTGCAGGACGACTGGTTGCAATCGAGGGAAAGATGAATGCGGCCAAGTACAGGGATATCCTGAACGAAAACCTTTTCCAGAGTGCTCAGGACCTTAGACTGGGCCGAAAGTTCACCTTCCAACAAGATAATGGCCCTAAGCGCACAGCTATAATAACGAAGGAGTGGCTTCAAAACAACTCCGTGACTGTGCTTGAATGGCCCAGTCAGAGCCCTGACTTAAACCTAATTGAGCATCTCTGGAGAGACCTGAAAATGGCTGTCCACCAATGTTTACCATCCAACCTGTCATGCACATTCGCACCATAAAGCATAAAAGGAAACAAGATGGCGCTTCACATCGCTCAGTCATTGAGTTCATTCATGCCTTCGCTATCGCTTCACCAACTATTTCATGAGTACTCACATATTCAGGTTGCTTCCTTGATTGAGTGTGTGTTGCCAGAACACGGGTTTATTTGTGTAGATCCTTGCTCTTTGTGTAAGAGAGTTCTAAGAGTAAACACGTGGTTATCCTGCCTGCTCGCGCTGCTTCCGCGTTTGGGTTTACCGTCCACGCAACACAGGCTAACTGCTAAGGCTACTGTGTTCATCCCTCGGTTGCTCGTGACACAACCTGACCGAACTGGAGAGGATCTCCAAATCCAGGTGTGAAAAACTTGTTGCATCTTTCCTAAAAAGACTCATGGCTGTATACGATCAAAAGGGTGCTTCTACTATATACTGAGCAGAGGGTCTGAATACTTAGGGCCGTGTGATATTTCATTTTTTAAATTTTTTTTTTTATAAATCTGCATGCATCTGTGTTTTTCTGTCAATATGGGGTTTGTGTCAAAAAATTAACTTAAATGATTTTAGCAAATGGCTACAATATAACAAAGAGTGAAAAATTTATAGGGGGTCTGAATACTTTCCGTACCCACTGTATATACACAGTATATACAAACACTTTATTGCCAAAAGTATTCACTCATCTGCTTTCGCATGTTTACGAACTTGAGTAACCTCTAATTCCTAATCCATGGGGTTTAATATGATGTTGCAGCTATAACAGCTTCACCTCTTCTCAACCCAATAGAACACCTTTAGGAAGAGTTAGAGCAGAGAATGCGACCCAGGGATATAATGATAACCTTCAATATAAAATGTATTTAATAAGTAAATGTTATCTCAAAATAAATGCATTCTTTCTGTGCACACTTTTGCAATGTAGGAGAGAAAATAGTTTTTTTATGTCCTGAAATGTTTTATTCCTGATATAAAGTAAAGTAAATTGCCAATCAGTACAGTACAGTATAATATTTGATAATATGATACGTGATTAGAGCTGTGGTAGAACGTTCACAAAACCAGCTGTACATTACAACAACCTACTGTAGTCATTTCCTCCTCAGCCTCTTTTTATTTTTGTCCTTAAGTTAAAAGTCATGTTGTCCAGAGTCCTGGTCCCTGAAGACTTTCTTATAGTGGAAAACCTTCTCACTCTTACAAAGCCCCTGACACTTGAGACTCCTTCCTTAGGGACTAAATAAACAAACATCTTTATCCTTATTTATTTATTTATTTATACTTCATCCTAATTTATTTACACAACACATCCACCTCACAAACCCCAATTAAAGAGCTTTTCCAAGTTTTTCGAGCACGTGAATTTCCCTTTTCTAGTTATTTATTCTATTATTCTAGTTAATTATCTAATATTAAATGTTGTAATGGTGTTGTGCACTTCTTTTCAATACCTCTGAAATAGTACTCTTATGAATTATTGCCATGTTCACAAAGGCTCTCGATGGCGTAAATGTGTATGTGATCAGATACACCAGCAGACAAAAACCACTGTTTATTCATAAAAGCTTTTTCTCAGGCAACAGGATGCATCAGATATCAGCAGATTGTATGCTGAGTTAAAAGGATCAAAGTTCCGAATTGTTTGTTATTATTATTATTTTTTTGTTGTTATAAATTCTGTGCTTACCATTTGCTAATCCAGACTTCTTTTGCCTCGATAAAGTACTGAAAATATCAGAAAGAAGGACAGAAAGAAAGTTAATAAAATGTACAAACGTAAATGTACAGGAAACAGAATTGAACGGTTCTCAACGGCTCTTCTAGTCCGAGTCGTTCGTTCTTTTGACAGTACAATAGATTCAAAACGAATGACTCAGACTAGAAGATATGAGAGGTGAGCTGCTCATTCTGTTTATTATTATATGTCCTTATAATAAAACTCATAAACTGCTGTTTGTATTGTATAAGTTTGTATTGTATTATATTGTATTGTTTTTATAAACTACTGTTTATAAGACAGTGTCCTGCATTGTATTATTTTCATTATTGGAACTATAGCCAAAATGTTTATATGTAGATGTGTTTATTGAAAATGTAAAATTATTTTATTTTATTTGTGATCGCAAGAACGAAACAAACTAAATGACACAGTTCGTTCATTTTGATGAACTAGGTTCCAAGGGCCGATTCACTAAAATGATTCCAACTTCCCATCACATTGTGTGTGTGTTTGTGTGTGTATGAAAGCCGTCCTACAAGCCCCGCCCCCGCCCCGATAACCCGCTCTCTTTTTTTATTCTTGCTGTTAGTAGTTAACAGATTACGGGCCACACGTCACTGTGTGATGATGGTAGAATAATTATAAAGGTCTTGACTAAAACAACATGCATGAGGAATCACAACACAAAGGAGTTTTCATTCCCTGCAGTGGAAAAGCAGGAAATGTAACTGATTACTTTTTAATCACAGTAATTTTGTAATGGAATTAGTTACTTATGTCCCCCAACACTGGTAGTAACATACTTGCAAGGATGAATGTAAAGAAATCCTGAGACTTACCCATTCCGAGATCTGTGCCTGAGCAATAAACTGAAAGAAATGAGAGGAAATAATTCATGAGTTCTTGTCTGCATGAATTATTATTAACAACTGTTGCAGCCTCAAGTCTACCAAACATTTGGTAAAATATTACATTTATAATGCATTTCCCTATATGGCTAAGTTCACATTACAAGCTACATTGTTTAATGCTAAACAATTTTCCTCGGTCTGATTGGATTGGCACGTCATGACAGGTTACAGTCAAAATAACAAGTGACTTTTATCGCAAGAATGAAACGAACTAAATGACACAGTTCGTTCATTTTGATGAACTAGGTTCCAAGGGCCGAGTCACTAAAATGATTCGAACTTCCCATCACTTTGTGTGCGGAAGCGTCTGTTCTCTGACACGGCACGCATGCGCACATTGTAAAAAATTTTTGCTCGCGTCAGTTAAAACACCTCATTTTTGGCAGAAATTGAACAGCGAACGCCCCATGAATGCGCAAAAAGTCACATGAATTCTATATCCAATCTAGGATCACATACGAAAGTGACTCACTTAAGGCTGGTTTTTACATCTGAGCTGGCTGACTGACTTCTACTAACTTTAACAAATTTGTGTGATTTTTATTTTGGTAAGCTAAACCTATCTAGATTTTTAGCTAGAGTTTACAAAAGTTCCAGAAGGACTGATTTTATTAGTACAATCGTCTATGAAGGTATTCACCTAAACAACAAAAATACAAAAAAAAAAAAAGATTCCTGCTAGAACCCATTTGCATTTAGTGACCCCCACAAAACTCCATAAAAGATCAAGAAAACAGATGGCTTGGAGCATGAAATGAGCGGTAATGGTAAAGACTGAAATGTAATTTCTTTTACATGCCATTAACGCTATTTATTAATATATATTTTTACTAATAGCATTCTATTTGAAGAATTTGCATTAATTTTTCCATTTAAAAAACTGCATTTTTTCCCTACAAACCATTCCGATGAGTGCTCCAAAGTCCTAGTGACCTGGCATGAGGATGTGTTTTACATGAGACTCCAAATCGTTACTATAAGTTGCTCAGTTCTGCAAAAGGTAATAAAAATGATACATTTAAGCTCCACAATATATACCAAATAACATGAAGTCATTTGGACAAATTCTATAATTTGAAGTCTGGTTTTATGCTCGCTCATTCATTATGTTCTGCATCATAAATTTACACACACAAAAAGGCTTCAGAAATAGGGTGTGAATTATAAACAAGGAAATTAAATAATATTACGATCCGATTCACACAAAGCACAAAACGTGAAATGCCAACACATGCCTTGGGTAAACTTTTCGATCATCACATAAAGAGTCAAATGATCCTACCGGAGTACATCCTCCTGGGACAGAACAGCACCGCGGTTCCGTCTGGGTTCACAGGTGCCACCACGACCGTGTACACATCGCCACAGGTGACCTCTGACACGTCACACATGCTCTGTCCCGGTGCGGAGCTGCAGGAATGAGTCCGGCCTCCACCTGTCACCTGGGCCGTGAAGTTACCGAGGGGGTTTGAGGACCACCACGACACACGCAGCGTGTTATTAAAGCGTGTGTAAAGACGGATTCTTGAAGGACAGCACTCACCTGGATAGAGAGTTGGACAGTCTTAAACATTCCAACTATCTTACTTAAGTAAAGCAGAAAGCACTAAAACTTATTTTGCCTATAAGGGCCCAAGCACCTGTTTACATCATAAACACCATCAATGTTAAAACAATAACCCTAATGGTGGAACAGAGCTTTGGTGGACTCACTGGTGGAGAAGCCGTGGTACGTGCATACCGCCGTGTTTCCCGTGGAGCTGATGGCCTTTAGTGTGACAGTGTAGTTTGTTCCGCACGTCATGCATCCCATCAGACACTTGGTCTGCGTGGTGTGACATGTCGCGTTGCCCCGCGACGAGGTCAGCGATGCCATAAAGGTCTGAGCTCCTTGAGCTACGGACCAGGTGACGTTACTCATCGCCTGGGTCACCTGACTGACGTTCAAAGTGGCTGGACAGCACGGAGCTGGAGACGGAGGAGACAAAGACTCAAAATGGCTCAGAAAATCATTTTAGCCAAACTCTACTGACAAGGAGATATTACCTGTCTGAAAGGACACGCTGTAACTGGGGATGCTCAGACCGGCGGACGTGGAGGCGATTGCGGTGACCTGATAGGAGGAGCCACAAGATAATCCGTTCACCTGACAGGATGTTGCACTTGATTGACAGGTGTAGGATCCACTCGCTTGTCCAATCACGTTAACTGTGTAGTTGGCGGCTTTGTTAGCGGACGTCCAGGAGACGTTGAAGGACGAGGAGTTACTTGGACTTACGGTCACTTGCTCAGGCATACAGGGAGCTTTGAGAAAGAGAGCGATATACTGTATAGTGAGATGGAAATTTTATGAACGAGAAAAATAATAGAGTGTGTCTTTCTCTTACCTGTTTCTTGTGTCTGGGGCCTGCAGGAGCGGTTACACCCTCGTGCTTCATTGCAGGGAGAGACGTAGACATTGTACCTGGTGTTGCAGTTGAGGGCAGAGAGCACACACTCCGGTGAGGTGTCATTACACAGCACTGTGCGGTTAGATGGGTCTACAGCCTGCACCTCATACATGTCTGCCCCTCGCACCACCGTCCACGTGATCAGCAGGGACTCCCAGGAAATCCCTGACACGGTTACGTTCTCCGAGCAGCATGGCACTATAAGGAAGATGGGATGAAATGAAAAAATTGATACATTGTTTCAGATTAGATTTTTTGTTGTTGTTTTTTTTGAGGGGTTGGATTTCACATACAGGTGGTTTGATTCAGGACTTGACCCGGAGGACTGGTTCCGGCTTGGTTGTTAGCGAACACGCTCATGATGTAGGAGTAGCCACACTGGCAGCTGAAGTTACAGGAGGTGCCTGTGGAGTTGCACATCTCTTCGATTCCATCGTCTCGTTTGCTGAAGGCAGTGTAATAGTCCACGTAGGACACAGAGTTCCAGGACAGGGAGCAGATCCCGCTCCCCAGGTCATCCACACGGACCTGCTCTGGAGGACACGGGACTGACGAAACAGACGAAGACACTGGTGTCAGTTTTAGAAAGTGGACATTTTAGAATTAATAACATTTTGCTCTAGCATATATTTTACTCCTATAATATGTGGACAATTCCTTTAAGAAGTAAACGTTCATATGGAAGCGAGGCCCTTAACCCTGTCTGCTCCGGCGGCGCAGTATAATAACGGGTCCTGTGCTCTGACCCCAGCCTACTAACAGAAACTAATGATGTTCACTGTGCAGTAATCTACAGGTATACTGTATGTGATGAATAAAGGCTGAAAACGGTCTCAGGGGTTTTTCAAAGAGTTAATAAATGCCCCAACACACCATATAATGCATTTTTCCTGAGATAATGCTTAGACACGCCCACTAGAGAGGGGAAGAGCTGAGTAACACGGCAGGGGAGGGGCTCATCTTCTATGAGGTCACAATTGGGAGAAAATCTAATTGACTTGTTTAAGCCACAGTCAATCCAAAAATGGAAAATTTTAAATCTCCCTTTTTTGTTTGCACCCACACACACAAACAAACACACACTGGACACACATCAGAAAGTCCAACAATGCAAATGAATTTAGCAAAACGTGTCCCTTTAAAATACCAGACTGAGACGAAAAGCTAAGATAATGTGCAGTGTTCCAGTCCCTCCACTAACACGTTTAATAATCAGGTTCCAGTATACACACTCGGCGGATTCAAAATCCGTTTGCTTTGCCAACAGTATGAAATCCACACGGGTCACACTCTAGCTAAACGCATGAACACCCGAGAAGAAAGCACTCACATGTAATGTAACTCTGCGGGTCTGAGGATTGGCTTGGTCCGGCTTGGTTGAAGGCAGTAACAGAGATATTCTGAATCTCTCCACAGCTCAATGGACTCAGAGTACAGGACGTCGAAGAAGACGAGCAGTTCAGTCCGGCCGAGCTCAGGGCTACGTACTCATTGGCTCCCTGGGCAGGATTCCAGGACACCGACCGACCCATTACATCATTCACCGTCGTGGTCAGCAGTACAATGGACTGAGGTGTAGAAGGACCTGTGGATACAGGCTTATTAAAATGTAGTTTACGTTCTGAAGGTTTTTCTAAAGATGTCCTGAAGGTAATTCCACCACAGCACTGGGACTGTGAATCATAGCTAGACTGTTTGGATTTGATCAGGTGTTTGGACCAATTGTGATCTTCGAGTCAATGTTTATTGTCTGATTTGTCCCAAGAAGCAATATTTCTTACAGGTTTCGAATAACTTGAATAAACAATAAAGTATCTAATGAACACTGAAATGTTTTAGAACCTGTGTGGCCACTTGTTTAAATGTCGTGTCTTGTACAAGCGAGAGTCTTTCCCAGTGCGACAACGCCGATTCGCAATTTCTTGCCAATCGTCCAGTCCAGTAGGTGGCGGTATTGCACTGACTGGCCATACACTCAAAAGAAGAAGATACAATGCTCTCACAAAATGCGAGTATTAGCAAGAAATACTATACAGTAGTTTGTATTTTCTGCAAAATCGTGAATTGATTCTTAATCGGACAGAAGAGGAGTACGGCCACCATAAAAATAAAAAAAAAATGAGTTCAGACTTTAATGTCAGATTTATGGATCTTTGTTTCTCAGAATTCACACCTTTTTTTCTCAGAACTCTTACTAAGAACTTTAATAACAGAAATCTGAAATAAAAAAAAGAAATCTGACTTTTTAAAATTCTGCAATTTTTTCCTGGAATTCTGACTTGAAACTTACTGACTTGATTTTTTTAATTCTCTTTTTTCTTTATTTTGAGATCTGAGAAAGTCAGATTTCTTTGGGGAAAAAAAAATCAGAATTCAGAGATTAAAGTCTAAATTCTAAGAAAAAAAATTTCCCGGTGGCCCAAATCCTTGTCCTTATAACTGAAAAAATTTAAAAATGGAAATTACCCATCAGGTTTACATGATATTACATGCAATGATAAATTGTACCATGTGTTGTAAATATAGCATTATAGCTAAGAACAGTGAAATACAGCAAACTTCTGTCTGCATCATCTGACTTACGGGTGACCTGGCAGACGGTGTAGTCGTCCCCAGGCACGCTTAGTGGACTCCAGGCATTAGCTTTGATGCAGTAGTTAGTGCCAGCCTCCAGGTTGCTGAAGGTCACGTTGGTGTAGCTAGTGTTGAGGCGACTCTGCTGGTACGAGCCATCGCGGATAATGCTGACGCTGTAGAGCACGCCGTCTGGTACCGGAGCCCAGATCACCACGATGCTGCTGTTACTGGGGGAGCTGCTGTTTAGCAGAGGAGCAGCCAACACTAATCACACACACACACACACACGCACACACACACACACACACACACACACACACACACACACACACACACACGCATATGGGGGAAGATGGAAAGAGATTGCTGATGTGATTCACTTATCAAAAGTCAGGCCATAAATTAAAAAAGCATAAAATATAAGAAATTCCGGGAGTTTTAAGTCAGTAAATGAATAAATAAGCAAACAAACAAACAAACAATTATTGCTTAACTTGCTGTAGGCATTTGTCGCAGGCAAAATATAACAATTACAGCAGCTTAAGTTTTATTATCTGTAAAAAAGAAATCTTAACTCGATAAGTTAATGAATTAATTACTATAAATGAGTGATGTAATGCAGTTGCATTTTCTGTATGTTTATTGCTCCTAATATTCATATTTGTATTCAGATTTGGGTGTGACCCAAACTAGTTAGATTACTTTCTTTCTTATTTTCTTTCTTTCTTGTATATGCTGTATACGCCGCTGAGAAATTTATGCAAAACAAACAATGTCAGTTTTAATCGGTTACATTCTTCTTATTAATCAATCAATTAATGATTAATCATTAACATCCCTACATTGCACGTTTACTTCTTTTTTTTATTAAATCATTTGCCCATGTGCTACATGTGTACCATGTGACTTTGGTGCCTTTGTGTACTATATAATATCTAACTAATATATAATAATATAACTAATATACTAAGTCTTTTTTTGTCATAATTATCATATATCATGATCATACCAATAAAGTAATTCAGTGCTCAGATTAATGTTTCTGTTTTGCCCATCCCCAGTTTATTCCCGACGTGCCTGAATGGTGCAGGAAACACTTTAGAGTCCAAATGGACCAACGCAGTGCACTCTGGGTGTTAATTCAACACTTGGGTTGTTTCTGTGTAAATCATACTTGGTCCCATTGTGTGTCTTTGTCTATGTCTGAAGTCACAGATAGCGTTTCATAATCAGAGCTCCTGCACTATTATCACAACAATAACCGCTGCCACCCAGTCCCCTGAGACAGACGGCTGTAATCCTGAGATTTGGCTCCTTTCACCGTTTCCCTGCTGGATGGGTTCGGACGCTGTAACTTTAGAGGAACCACCTGATGGTACGTATTACAGAAGCCATGTGAAAAATGGCTATGCCCAGGGGGTCAAATATGAGCCACATCCTGATTCCTCTTTTTAACTCAGCGAGGAGATCAGGTGACCACAGGGGCCTGAGGCCTAGAGAATGGCCGACAGTGTGCGTGCATGAATGGGCCGTTCTTTAGACCAGAGGAGGATTTTCTTTCTTTTCTTTTTTTTTCTCCCAGTGAGGAGAGAGAAGGAAGAATACCTGTCTTTGCTTGGACGGAGAACGAAGGCTGGCTTCTGCCACCACTGTTGACGGACATGACGCTCAGAGTGTAGTTGGTGTAAGGCTGCAAGCCGGACACCGTTCCTGGAGAGCCTGGCACGGACGTCTCGGACACGATGAAGCCTTTACTGGTCTCTGTCCGTAGGATGTACGAGGACGCACCCGAGACTTGGGCGAACTCCACCGTGATGCTTTGGCTCTGTTTCGAGGAAGCCGCCGTGATGGTGGGGATGTCAGGAGCTGGGAAATGATACACAGTAATGTCTTTAGCACAAAAAAAAACTGGTGGATAAACATTGGGGATACAAATGAATTAAAGTCCATGTTGAACAAAAAGCCTTGATAAATAATCAAGACAATAATAACGCCGTAATAAAGCAGTGCTCGAATATTTTTTTGTTTTTGATTGCTGTGACAAAGAGCTAAAATCCCCAAAACCTGAATATAATGCTTATAATGCATTACATCAACACATCATGTGCATACCAGTCAATCCGTCCACGCTGTTTTGAGCCAGCACTCTCATAGAGCTGTCCAGCGCCTCCACTGTGAAAGTGTAAGCGGTGTTGGGGGACAGGGTGTTGATGGAGCCCATGAAGGTGTTCTGGCTGAAGCTGCTGAAGACGGACGGATTGGGAGAATTCCGAGGCAAAGCTGTGAGTCGGTACGAAGACGAGCCGTCGTGTGTACTCCAGCTCAGCACCGCGCTTTTAGAGGTGACCGTGTACACTCTCACGGTTAGATTATATCCTGAGAAATGAGACAGAGTGACCCAGAGAAAGACAAGAAGAGAGAGACATGAAGAGAGACACAGATAAAAATTGTGATGCACGGATAGAGGAATGCAAAGGGAAACGTGGTGATAGATGTGGGACAAGAGCAGGGGACAGAGACATACATAACAGGTGGAGTCAGATGTAGAGGGAGAGATACATGGCGACAAAGACGGAGAGATACACGGAGACAAGCAAAGTGATATAGAGGGAGAAAATGGAAAGATACAAGGGGAGAGACATGAAGAGAGACACAGAGGTAAAAATGAATTCAAAGAGAAAGATGGGGAGACATGAAGTAAGACACGGAGAGAGACACGCAGAAAAAGAGACACAGAACAAGGCCAGGAGACCAATACATAGATGAAGCAGAGAGACACGATGAGAGAGATGCAGAAAGAGACACGGAGGGAGACAAAGAAAAAAAATGGAGAGAGAAAGATGGACGGAGACAGAGCGAGCGAGAGAGAGAGAGAGAGAGACACAGTGTGAGAGACACATAAAACACAGACAGTAGTGCAGTGGTGCTGCATTTAATACTCCAAGCCAACAAATTCACAAAGATGTGAAAGAGCTCTAATGGCAATATAAACTTCAAAATGTATTGATTTATCATATGAGTACATTATCATAAATGTATTTATTTATTTATTTGTTCCTTTATTTATTAATTATTAATCCAGTATATAAAAAACAAAACTGATTCTTACCTTGAACAACATTCTGCAAACAGAAAAGTTTGAAAAAAAAGAACATATGAATAATTTTTCAACCACAACATTAATTCACACATAAAATTATTTATTAGTTTTAATAATTCCAAACATACCTGAGCAACAATTCCATGTAAAAGCACAAACAATGTCACACCAATGAGTCCCATCTTTTTTTCAAAGCTGTCTTTATTATCCGTGCTCCTCCTTTCTCTCACTCGTCTTACACTTCAGTATGTATGGCTTTTTTTGCACTTGCTGCCCCGTTGAAATACTGGATGCTGGCCCCGCCCACTGGGTAAGCCAACCAATCACAGGGAAAGAAGTTCAACACCTATAGGCAGGTGTACCAGAGAGAGGAGCTTAAATGCTCTAATAGTTTGTGTCAATAAATGTATTAATAAGAACAATAATATATAGCAATTACAATGTAATATATTAATGTAAAATAATCAAAGGTTATACATTGTTGATTGTATATTTTTCCTTTTATTACAGTTTAAAGTTACATTTTTGCACATTTAACATGAAAAGTCTTTTTAATTAACTTTTTAAAAACTTATTTAGATCAATTATTGTATCATATCATAGCATTAATTTAAAGTCTTAAATCTGTATACAATTTTTAACAGACCTTTTTATTTTCAATTCTTTGTTTCATCAAATTTCTTTTAATCATTGAACTTTAATTTGTTTATTTTCAATTAAAAAGTCTAATTTTACAGAGTAACATATAAGGATATTTAATGTGTAAGTATATATATTTTCTTTTTTTTATTTTCTATTAATTCACTTATGAAATTGTTATGGTTTCTTTCAGGAGCACTAACTTAGCTCAGTAATTTGATGCATTTAGCAATTTAGTTGAAACTCCTAAAAACTTTAATATAAATATATTTTATAATATAATATAAAGGACATTTAAAGATCAATCAAAATCTTAGCATATTGTAATTTTTAAAAATGTTACAATGGTTTCTGTACTAATCATTCTAAAACACAGTTTGGAGTTTTACTTTTTTCTTGAATTTTATATTTGTTGTATTGTTTACTATATTATAAGCATTTAGAGGTTCCTCCCTGGCATGTGTTCTACCATTACCAGTGATGTGCGATGTCCGCTCCTCACACTGCTCCAGTGTTTCAGCAGATACAGTATATTATTACTTTACAGTATGACATACAATGCTGGTCACTATTATTGGCATCCTCGATTGTGTTCTTAGGCTTATAATAGATTAATTTTTTATTGAAATAATATAGAACAACAATTCAAAAAGATAGAAAAATCAAACCTTTAATTGAAGTGCAATTATTCAGTCAAAAAAAATCCCACATTAAGATTAAAAAACAAACAAACATGAAATCATGGTGGCCACAATTATTGGCACCTCGGATGTTAATACTTCATACAACTCCAAGACAGCACTTAATCTCCTTCTATAACATTTCACAAGATTGGAGTATAGCGATAGAGGGATCTTTGACCATTCCTCTTTGCACAATCTTTCTAGATCATCCAGAGTCCTGGGTCCTCTCTCATGCATTCTCGGCTTGAGCTCACCCTACAGGTTCTCAATTGGGTTGAGGTCTGGGGACTGAGATGGCCATGAGAGGAGCATGATTTTGTGTCTGCTGTTAGGGGTGCCAATAATTGTGTCTGTGTGATTTTATGAGAAGAAAAAAAACTAATTTTTTTACTGCAAATCCTGAATGATTGCGCGCGCACACAGTCTACCGTACACAGTATACGTGTACGTGCACGCGCACGCACACTGCGCGCACGTCACGCTGCCGTCGCTGGTGACGTAATTACGTATTCCGCTCCTGTAGGTTAAAACAAGCAGCAAAATGGCGGGGGGCGCAGAGCACGGGCTGAAGAAAATAGTTTGGCAAAGTAAGTTTATTTGGATATTAAACGCTTTATGAAGGATGCAGGGTCGCGTACAGACTGTTAACGCTGTGCGTGTTTATGAAAGACCCATGACATGTTCCGAAGTACGGAAGTTTGGAAAGTGAATGCAATGGAAGCAACAGTCGTGTTTCCTGTTTGTAACAAAAACTCAGTAAAACTGCAGCTCGCAAAACACTTTATATTTGCACCGTAGCTATTTCTCTGCTTTATATTAAAGATGAATATGCTCTCGCGCAGCTCTGTTCTCGTTTCCGTAGCTGCTACAATGCTAACCCGAGTTAGCTTTGCGGAGTTAACCTGTCACTGTTTATATGGCCGTTAGATTTAGTACAGTAAATTAAGTTTAATAATATATAGTTATTATATGACACTACAGGTGAATAAAGTCATATTTCACTCAATTTCACAATCTTCATAAAACTTTTAAAAAAGTACTTTTATAATAATAATTCTATTAAGTTTTTTGGATACACATTTGTTTTTGTTTTGTAAACAAAAATAAAAAGAGAAACAATCACATTTATTCACGCATTAATTAAAAAAAAGTGTTTCTTGATGTATTTCATCATTTATGACTTGAATAAGTAACTGGTGTACACAGTGTAGTTAAAATATTTTCCACCTTAAACTAATCATTAGTGATGTGAATCAGCAGTCACCTTGTGATACGATATTATCACGATCACGATACCGCGATTAAAATTGCGACTCTCTAACTCATGATTTTTAAATATCCTGATTCGCTATTACATTTTTAAAAAAAGAATTTTAATCCTTTAAAAAAGTTTAAATAGTAATTAAATGTCTCGTTTTTCTTATAACATTGGGTTTCTCCCTTAAAAACTATTTAAACAATACAAAGTATATTTTATTTTTAATACAAATTAAGCAAAAAAGTCTTTTTTACTGAGCTGGATGTATCTCTGTTATATCATCCGACTTCTTTATTTCTAAACAAACTTAACAAATTATTCACTTCTACCGTACGGGATGAAAATGTGTAAATAGTTCAGAGTGCACCACCTGTAGGATTATAAAGAAACAGCGACGTTTGACCCCTCAGACGCCTCCAATGTTGGAAAATTCATCTTGACGATGAGTGTGCGGTTTTTGTCTAATTAGCGCTCGTTGTGTTTTGAGACTGGTTTAAGCATGTGTAATGAGTGGGATTAAGACTAATTTGCGTGGGAAATTTTTTTAAAATTATGTAGTGCCATACAAATACGCTTTTTAAAAAATTACATTTTGGACTTGATACGTAAATCAGTTCATAACTAAAAATATCTCTCCCACATCTCTATTGAACAAATTAATGCGTTATACCTTGACATTTAATAATAAACATCTTTTAATGGCTTTAATGTCGGACATGTGACATGTTTTGTGGACTTGAACATGAATGCAATGTGTTGTTAAACCTACAAAATTAGAAGTCGGCTTTAGCGGTTTCAATGAATCAGTCCGGGAGCACGATGATAGAAAATGTCTGTCCTGTAAAGCTGCTGGTGAATAATCCTAATTTTGTGAAATCCTCTACGAAACGGAGTTCACAGTCCAGTACGGTGGAAAATGGTGTTTGGGATTCCCCTTGCGATTTAAAGGTTCAGAGACAACACTTATATATCACTGTGAAAATTATTTCCTCGGGTGCAGTTACAGTTTTTGGCCACATGAAGGCAGTGTGGGAAAAGGGGACAGAGATTTAGTCTAGTGAATTGGTACGCTTTCCATTGTATATTCGTATCAGAGGCGTATAAGTCTCACTTTGTCGGACTTAAGAACAAGTCCGACTTATGAACATGCTCCCAGAATGGAACTCATTCGTAAATCGTGTTGTCTGCTGTGCCAGCTTCATCATGAGTGCATCATGCACTAGTGAGCTCTGGTTACAGTCTAGTTTTTAAACGAGTCTAGGTGAATCTCGCCATCTGCTGTATTGGAGTGTGTAAATGTGCAAGCAGACTCGAGTACAGAAAGGAATTAATAATGTGAAAGCTGATCAGTAGAAGAGTGAACTGGCCGTGGGTTTGGGGAGTTGGAGGGGGGCGGGGCACTCGTAGTTGGGCGAAGTATGAAGCAAACAATGAAAGTGATATTCATTGATGAACTACGAATCTGCTTTGGCCCGAAGAGACAATTCTGGGACTTTTGGCAGGTGCCATTCTAATGAAACGTATAAAAACGTATATTTTCCAGGTAAAGTTCTAGACGAAATGGCAATCCATTTAAATCTTGGACATACTGGTTAAAGGCAATGCTGTTGCTCTTGTTTAGTTTTAAAGTCTAAAGTTCTAAAGTGATTTTAGTTAATTGATGGATTTCTTTTGCATTGCACAGGGATCAAGGATACTATTATAGCAGACTGCAGAAAATCCGAAGTATGGAAGGTGAGTGGGTTTCAGGTTATAAAGCATTGTTTAGGTCTGATAAATATCATTCAGGTCGTTAATTTAAAATCGTTTAACCATTTGTCTGCTGTTCGTTTAGATTATGATGCTGGACAACTTTACCACACGGCTCCTGACCTCCTGCTGCAAAATGTCCGACCTGATGTCTGAGGGTATCACAAGTAAGTACACGGACGACAAGCGTACCTCAGAGATGCACCCCTCTAACGGCGTACTGACGAATTCTCAACTCTAACTGGTCGCTCAGAAGGTGTTGATTAGGATTAATTCTTAGAGTCAAAAATATATCCAACACAGAGGAGTGATATCAGTCGGCGTTGTGATCTCACATGACGATGTACGTCCGCACACTTCTGACCCACACTGTCGATACTCTTGATTTTGAGATGTTAAAACGTTTTCCCTTTAGTCCTGTCCTCTCCCCATCAGATTTTCACCTGTTTGGTCTCCGTAAAGCAGCCCTATGAGGACAAAGATTCTCTTCTGATGAAGAAGTAAAGACAGCGGTCCATTCGTGGCTCACAGCTCTAAAACATTTTTTTAATGAGGAAATTTGAAATGAAAGCTTGTTGACAGACGGAAAAGGGGGATTATGTCGGAAAATTATGTATTTGTCTTTTCTAAAAGTTAGTTAAAAGAAAATCTTCAGCCATGTATACAACAAGTCAAGGACTTACAAACACTTGTTACAAATTTCCGCAGATACGAACAGACCACAGTTTTACGAACATTCGTAGATGTGAACAAATCACGGAAGTAGCTCACGTGTATCGTACAAAAGACAGACACGGCAGTGCACCAGATACCAAAATCTTCGGAGCGTTTTGCAAGACTGGCCAGATTTTTTTTCAGGACAGTTCTCTTTCTCGTGCTGTGGGATTCTGGGTAATCTTCTCCCATGCTCAGTCTCATGTAGTTTCACGTCATAGTTTCCATTATTTATGGACACACAGAAAAAATGCCTTACACGCATATGCACACACGTGATTACAATGCTTACTCCGGATGATAAAGTTGCTTGCTAAGGATTTCCAGGTGTGATGATGGTATGTGTGTGTGTGTGTTTTTTGTGTGCAGTTGTAGAGGATTTGTTCAAAAGCAGAGAGCCAGTCAAGGAAATGAAGGCTGTCTACTTCATGTCTCCGACTGCCAAGGTCTGTCCTCTACTGTCTGCTAATTCTTCTGTGTGTACATTGTGTAATAATTTATCCAGTTAAAAAAAGGTACAGAAGTCATTCCTTCCTCTCCATTAATCATGTCATATGGTGTGTGTGTGTTGATTCTTTCCTAACAGTGTGTAGATGCATTCATAGATGACTTCAAGCTCAAACCCAAGTACAAATCTGCATACGTCTACTTTACTGACTGTAAGTGTGTTATTTATATGGTAGGACTGGTCTTGAAACACACCTGAGTGTGTGTGTGTGTGTATGTATAATTGCCCTAACTGTCGTAATTGTGTAAAGTTTTATCAAAAGTTAGCTTCTGTTTTATACTGTAACACTTCTACTTTACATTACTACTAATAATGAGTGTAATTAAGAGGGCTAGCTATAGTTTATTACAATAATTATTGTCATGGTTACAACACGCAACAAATTTCTACCAAAAAAAAAAACTCTTCAGCTAGCGCCCTCACTTCGCATTGACACATTACAAGTCGTTATTTATTTATTTTATTTTTCCTGGAATGCCATAATTCATTATTTCATTCAGTACTGGGTGTTTTTCTTTTGCACCCCAACCACATCAACACCCCGCTTTTCCCCCCCTGTGCACCCAGACTGTCCCGACGAGCTTTTCAACAAAATGAAGACATTCTGTGCAAAGCACATCAAAGTGTGTAAAGAGATCAACATCTCCTTCCTTCCCTTAGAGACTCAGGTAAGCGTTACAGTTTACAGTTTTCCATATATTGCATTAATACATGAGTATTAATCACACTTTATCACAGCTCCGCCAAAGTGTGGAACAATGTGTTTCAGCTAAAATGTACCTCAAATATTGCTTAAGCTCTCTCCCTCTGTTTCACTCCCTATCCCTGTCTATGTAGAATAGTTGTGTATCCATCCATCCATAAATTTACTGTGATAGGCTGACTCAGCAGTAATTGCTCTAAGGTGTGTGTGTGTCTTTGTGTTTCTTAGTTGGAACGTAAACCTGCTTACACACACACACATGGGCCTAATTCTGGAGAAGATTAGAGAGCCCTGTTCTACCCAATTAACTCCGTGTGTCACTCCTCCTCCGGACATGCCATTTCAGTGTATATGTGGAGGGGAGTGTCTTCTATGAGGTCACGTTAGGGGAAGGCAACATAATTGGCTCATTGAAGTGCTGGTTAATAAGAAATTTTATGTTTAATATGAAATCGATATCACTATGCAATATTTTATTGAGGAAAAGTAATTAAAAAAATCCAGCAAAGTCACAAGTAGTCCACTCGCAGTCAACTTTTATTTCCTGTTTTACAAGTGACGCTGACTCATCTCATAATGATGCTTAAGAAATGAAGCAATTAGTCATGAAATCAGTTCATTTGTTTTGAATTACCCTGTGTATACACTGGAGATCTATAATTATAAAAATGATGAATGGTCACCTTGTATCACTGTTAACCTCACCAACATCTTTAATGCAAGTTTACACTTTATGGTTTAGATATAAATCTATAAAACTCAATAAATAATAAGCGGAATAAAATACTTAGGGATACTTTAGGATATTATTACCTACTTGTACTGTATGAGATTGATGGAATGTTGTTTGTTGTGTAAAGGTAAATTACTTTGTGCAGCCCGAACAGGGTTTGTTGAAACGTAAACGCTGGTTAAATGTTTCAGCATAAAAGCCAAACAGCAACATACGACCTTCCTTTCTTAGAAAAAAGGGAACAGTTTGATCTCACGGCACGGGCGGAGCCGCAGCAAGACAGGAAGCGGCCATGTGATAGCGGAGTGTTTCTGTAAACTGATTTGGTAATAAAGGAGTGTTTGCGCTGGAGGAAATGGGACAGGGACACTTCTCCAGGCTGTGGTGGATTGTTTATGTGGATTCTGATTCATCTGATCTGCAGGAGAACGTGTTCAGTTACTCAGGAGGATTCTTTGTCTTTGGATCTTTTCTCTTTGTCTTGCCTTGCCTTTGTTGTTATTTATTTATTTATTTATTTATTTTCAGTTTTTTTTTTCACTGGTTAAAGTTGATGTGAGGTGTGTGTGCATGTGCAGGTGTTTACTTGTGACAACCCTGAGGCCTTCAAAAGCATCTACAGCAAAAACAGTCAGAATCAAGGACTGACCCTTGAGAAGATCTCGGATCAAATCGTCAGTCTGTGCGCCACCCTGGATGAGTACCCCGGGGTCCGATACAGGAAGTGAGTGAAAACACAGCGTCCAACACGCACATACACAAAAAACACACACAATTACAAAAGTGGAAGATCCTCAAATAATCCCGATCAATTGCATTTCTGGGTTTTTTCTTTTCTTTTTTTACATTGGTTTCATTTATTATTATTATTTTTTCATATCTTAACAGTCAAGCCCCGCAGTTTAGAGCTTATGGCCTCAGGCATGTGTGGATTTTTCTTTAAAACATAACTAATAATTGTATGCGAAACCGCAAATATCTCTCGCAATTTTTTGTATGCCTTTTTCATTGCAATATATAATTTTTCATGCATTTAACGCTAAATTATCAAGAACAATATAATTTACTAATTTTGTTACAAAAAATTTGTATTATTGTTGTAAATTCAATTAAATTTTCATATAAAATATAATACTGTATAGAGAGAACCCAAATTATTACCGTATTTACTCTACAGTACTGCTACCAAATTACAGGACATATAGAGGAGTAACATCTGTGTTTTACATTCAGGCACTGCGGGAGAAACAGCAGTATAGTAGTTTACAGTATACGGGTTCACCTTTACATTTTTTTAAAAGGGTAATGTATTAAGCTGGGTTTGAATTCAAAATTCGAGGTTTTTCACAATTCATGTGTGCTCTTGGATCGTAACCCTCATGAATTTCAGGGGGTTGATTGTAATTAATGTTAAAGTGTTTCTGAATCCACTGTAAATACTGCAGACCTTTTTGTTTAACCATTGGCTAGTTTTCTGTTTATCTGCCATTAAGATACGGTATGTATTTAGATAGATAGATGGATGGATACTTTATTGATCCAGAAGAAAATTTCTAACGTCCAGTAGCAACAATAGTAACATTTGAGACAAACGCATAGATGGAATTACAATTCAGTCATGTATAGTGTAGTCAAAAACAAACCCTGGATGATGACCATACTACACCAGAATTAACTAAGATAAAAAGAGTTTCATTTAATGTCCAAGTATCAATAACTGAGGATGAATATTAATGGGTAGAGTACAGAAAATTGAGATGTGCAATGTGTGAGTTTTGGCGACCCATAAAAACGTGGTTTTGCTGTGCAGGGATTCAATGGCGGATTATGCTAAATCGCTGGCTGAGCTCGTGGACAAAAAACTAGCACGACATTACGAGCTGGATGAGATCAGCAAGAAGAAGGTGATGTTTATGTTTCTCCTAATAAATCCTCGCTCTTGGTTGTACTTTTTATTCCTGCCTCTTTATCATTTAATTGTCTGTAACCTTTTGCACTTCAGGAAAAGACTCAAGCTCAGCTAATTATTGTAGATCGTGGGTTCGACCCCGTGAGCCCGATACTGCACGAGCTGACATACCAGGCCATGGCGTATGACCTCATACCCATCACCAATGACGTCTACAAGTAAAGCCGCCTGTTTCATTCTATATGCCTTCACTCTGTCAGACAGACAGACAGACAGTTGATCGGTCAGTTAGTTATGTAGTTTAGAATTTTGGGCAATAAGTTGTTTAATGAGATAATTAGTCAGTTGATTGGTTGGTCAGTCATTCAGTTCATCACCCATTGGTCAATCCCTCATTTATCCAGTCAGTTGTTTAATTTATCTGTCAGTCATTTGATTAATCAGTCCATCAGTCATTTATTTAGCCAGTCAGTGACAAATAGTATGTCTGTTAGTCTAATTAATCAGTCTGTCTGCAATTTGATTCATCAGTCGATGGGTCGGTCAGTAAGTCGCTTGATTTGCCAGTCAGTTAGTCGGGCTTTAGATAAATCATTTATTGAGTCATCGAGTCAGTCAGTTGCATCACTGAACCGTATCTGTATCTGTGAGTTGATGTGTTGTTTGTGGGCCAGGTACAAAGCGAAAGACGGATCAGAGAAAGAAGCCATATTGAACGAAAACGACGAGCTATGGATAAATCTGCGACACATGCACATCGCCGAGGTCACTGAGTGAGTAACTCCTAAAATACATCAGAAGTGTTTTATTTCTAGTCATCTAAAAAAAGGGCTCAAAAATAACGCGGCAATGTGGCGCAAAAACACCAGCAGCCCAAACCAGATCGCCACAATCGCTACTTTTGTGCCACATGGTTTGCTAAAAAAAACTAAATTGTGCAACTTATAAGGCGTTTGCTAACAAGTCGCATTTCAGTCTCCAGATGTGCGTGCGTGCGTGCGTGTGTGTGTGTGTGTGTCCAACTGAGGATGAGGCCAGGCTTGAGCCAGGCATGTTCGAGTATGGGCGTTATGGTTTAGCATAGCAATACGGCACAGTCGATGCTTTTCTGCAAAAAACAAAAACATGTTGTCAAGTTTAAATAATGTATAGTTTTTTTTTTCTAAGGACCGTAAATATGTTCAGAACAGCTTTTGACCTCAAACAAATAAATTATGTACCTCGTACAAACAAACATTGCGAAACTGACGAAAAAAAAAAAAACGCTTCCGTTCCGTGGAAGCGTTTTTTTTATTTTTTGTTCTTTTTTTTTTGTTCTTTTTTTTTTTTTAATCAGTTTCGCTATGTTTGTACGGAGTACCTGAGTGATGAAAGCTGTTTTTCACTTCAGCTTATCGTCAAGTCCTGATAACTATTATTACACTGTTGAAATTATGGATTACATAATGTTAGCTTTTAGTTTAGTGGATCAGCTTGTAGAACTAATTATTGTCATTCGGTTTTTTTATTTTTATTTTTTTGTATAATTTTAGGCAAATTCCCAAACTGGTGAAGGCGATCTCCGCCAACAAGAAGCAGCCTGACGGGAAGGTGCAGACACGTTCTCATTCACGATCTCTCATTCAGCTTTACGTGACCTTTGCCCTTTGAACCATTTCAGACTTTTGTTTCCGTTTTTTTCCCAACGTCAGATGTCGATAGGAGGGTTAGCCCAGCTCATGAAGCAGATGCCATCGTTCCGTAAGCAGGTCTCTCAGGTACGTAACACCTGATGCCTGGCACTTCCTCTGGGAATCAGTGTCCTAATACTAGCACAACACACTCCTGGTTTCACAGTACACTTTCTTTAAAAGGATTTAATTCACTCCTGGGATGGGATCTGTGGCGTCAGTAACAAGCCCCGACCTCAAGCCATTGCGACTCAATTCTGTACCGATGATCATGGTGATGAAGTATAGCGCAGTCTGAAATAAGTGTGTGTGTGTGTGTGTGTGCGTATAAAGAGTGGGCGTCTGGACGGCGCAGGTGAACAGGACATGAGTTGTGTAAAGGCCACTTAACTTAAAAATGACTGCTTTAGCTTCAGATCTGGTGCAGGCCTGTAGTGTGAAGTACCTTATAAAAAGCACTCACAGGTTTGAGATTTATTTTGTAGTTGTTCTAAGCCTCTTTCTTCCTGTCCTCAGAAAACTGTTCATCTCACTCTAGCAGAGGATTGCATGAACAAGTTCCAGAGCGCAGTGGAGAAGCTTTGCAAAGCCGAGCAGGTACTGTAGAAATACCGGTGCTGGAAAAATTGCCTTTTTTCTTTTCTTATTTATTTATTTATTTTTATGTTGCTCTTGTAAACCAGTAGAAACTCGAGTGATAAGGCTGTGGAGGCTCTGTTAAAATAAATAAAAACTGCATATCATTAAGATGCCTTTGCACCGGACCTGAGAGAGAGAAACACTTTGTAGATAATCATAGATAATTACATCTCCCTGAAGCAGTATGTAAATAAGTGCAATGCAATTAATGATTACAGGGTGCAATCTGTTTGTTTACTTATTTATTTATTTTTTAAAACAATGTATGTTCTGAGTAGACTGGGGGATCAGTGTGGTTCAGAATATTGTTTTTTTTTTTTTAACATGCAGTAGATTCTATCTGTGAGGATGATAATGAGCCAGACGAATGAATATTTTATAACTTAACCCAGCCTGATTAAATTATCCAGTCGAGCGATTCCAAGTTTGTCCTCAACACAACTTTCTGTGCCTGTAGGATCTCGCCGTCGGGGCAGACGTAGAAGGTCAGAAGGTGAAGGACCCCATGAGGACCCTGCTGCCCATCCTGCTGAATCCCCACAGCTCCCATGATAAGATCCGTGCCGTGTTGCTTTACATCTTCAGCCTCAACGGTGTGTTGTCTTAAATTGTTCTATTTTTTTTCCTCAGTTTTTAAAAATGCATTTTGATTGGGATTTATACGTAGATGTTAAAAATCCCTGTTTACATTTTTAACCACGAGCATTAATCAAATTGCCACGGAAAATATATAATTAATATAATAAAGTGTATCGTGCATGTTTTTAATCCAGTGCTGTTATAATTAAACTGTATCCTTGTTTTCCCTGTGTGTGTGATTTTTCCGAGAGTAGGGACGACCGAGGAGAACCTGAACAAGTTAATTCAGCACGTGAAGATCGAGACAGAGCCGGAGTACATCACCAACTGGAGAGAGTTAGGGGTGCCTATCATCAGCTCGGTAAGAGACTCTCTCACACGTACAGTACTGTGCAAAAGACTTAGGCACCATATTATTTGTATTACAGTAACAGCAGATACAAATCTGTAACGAACACTACCGCTTATGTTCAAGCAAAGAGTTTCCACACCAAATATTGATCGTTTATTGTTTGTTATTGCTTAGTTATAGAAGTTTGTTTTACTGTAGAAATGTTTTCAAAAGCATCATTGCATATGGCTTTTGTTTGGATGTTGCCAAGAATTTTTCACAGTACTGTAAATAAAACAGTTATTAGGTTTTACTGAGCATGCTGGAGAATGAGTTCCTTTTGGTAACTTCATCACACTCGCTCCTTTCTATTTTCCTGTCAGGAGTCATTATTGATTTTTTTTTTCCCCATCTGAAAACTGGTCTGTCATGTAATATGTCGCTTTCTTCACAGGCATGCAAATATTCTTCTGTAATGTTATTTATTCATTCATTTTAGTGCATCTTTGTAGGGAATGGTCTTGTACATAATAATGCAGACATAATAAACTTAGACAGTGGAACCTTGGATTATGAGCATAATTTGTTCCCGGAAGCAGGCTCGTATTCCAAAACACTCGTAAACCAAATTTAATTTTCCCATAAGAAATAATAAAAACTCAAATTATTTATACCACAACCTAAAACAATAAATACATACAAATAATTAATAAAAATATTAAGTAAAAATAAAACAAATTAAAGCTGCAAGCAGCGATGATGGGGCCCTCGCACCTGGTGCAGTCCATATGGGCTGTACACTGTCCTTCTGCATGTTCTCTCTGATGTCGTCCTTGCATTTGAGCAGAACTACAGCCAAAAAGAGATTGAAACCAGTCATTTCCTCATACCAGTTGGTGGCACTATGAGTTATCATGTTGGCATGTCAATGAGTTGACACTGTGAATCAATGATGCCTTAAAGTTTTGTCAAGATTGGATAAAATGTGTGGGAGAAAAAGGCAAAAATACATCCATGCCCTGTGCGGCGGGGAAGGGTCAAATCCGTCACAGTGCCACAGCCAGACCATGTGACGCAGACGAAAGCTTTTGATAAGTTTTTGGCCTTGATCCCTTACGAGCGATCTGAGAAATTTTTAACTCGATTATGCAATCCCCCTAGGAGGAGTTTGTTAAAATACAATGTGTGCGAAACGCAATATCTTGCAATTTTTCCAAAATGGCGGACTTCCTGTTTATTGTAGAGAGTACCTCGAAGAGACTTTTTTTTCCTGTGGTGAGGAGATACATCAGTCTTCCAAATTTGATGCCTGTAGGTCTTACAGGGACTCAGATGACAATCTAGAGGGCGCTGCCGAGACAGTTATGAGGAAAGGTGTGCATGGCTTGATGTAAATATAGATTTTGAGCTGAATTGGAGGAAGAATGTAAGAAATACAGCAACTTTCTCCATACTGTTGTAGGAGCTAATTTGCGGCCCCGCCCTACCTAGACCGTGGAACTTTGATAAAAGCTTTTGATAACTTTTACTCAAAAAGGTACTCAACTCCTCCCTAGGAGAAGTTTGTTAAAATACGACATGTGGAAAGGGGAGAATCAGGCAAAACACATTAGCTACTGCCAGTAGGTGGCGTTATAACTATATTGTCAAATTGGCATATCAATGTGTTCAGTCATGAATGCTTATCATGACTGTAAAGTTTAGTCCACATTGGAGGAAGTGTGTGGGAGAAACAGGCAAAAAAACATCGATTTCCTGTGCGTCGAGGGAGGGTAAAATTCGTGGCCAGGACCATGTGACCCAGAAAGCTTTTGATAAATTTTTGTCTTTGATCCCTTAAGAGCGCCCTGAGAAATTTTGAATTCGATTGGGTAATTCCCCTAGAGGAATTCGTCAAAATACGATATGTGCGAAATGCAACATCTCGCAGTTTTTCCAAAATGGCGGACTTCCTGTTCACTTTAGAGGATACGTCCAGTAGACTTTTTCGAGCTGAAAAGATACATCAATGTACCAAATTAACCTGCTCTTTACCTTTTAAAAAAGTTTTAAAAAAGTGTGCGGAATTAGCCCCCTTGCCTCGCCTCGTGTGACGCTCGGTGTCAAAACAAGAGCGTAAACCAAGATTTGCTCATTTTTCAAGTCAAAATTTATTAAAAATCTTTGCTCGTCTTGCGGAACACTCGCAAACCGCATTACTCGCAATCCGAGGTTCCACTGTATAACAATATTCGTACTACAGATAATATGGCACCTAAGACTTTTGCACACTGCTACTGCTTTGTACATCTTACAATTTTTTGAGCGCAAGATTTACTTCACACGTTTTTTTTCCCGCAGTCAAGTCTGTTCTCTTCCCGTAAGCCGTCCAGAAGAGATCGCTCTCAGGAGGAGACATACAACCTCTCGAGATGGACGCCAGTCATCAAAGATGTCATGGAGGTCAGCTATACATGATTCTCAACACCATTGCGGTGTAAATAATTATAAATCTTGCAAATACTGGAGAACTGGAAAAGATGTGTGTACCAGTGTGAGCATTGTTATCACCTCAAAGCTCTTTCTGAAGAGGTGTATTTCTTTTATACTGCAGCAGGCTGCTGTGTTGAGGGAAGTGGTGTGTAGCACATGACTTATTGAATCTCAGTGTTGCAAACAATTGGCTACAGATGGTGTGCTGCGATGTTTGGCGCTGGTTTCCTGCTCGGAACCAGGCCACAGGTCCAGCGAGACCGAGGGTGTGGTGGTGTCGCTGATTCATCACACATCTCTCGTACATCAGAAAATGAGAGGCTTGGTCAAACACAATTACAAAATAGCTTATTCATCATGCCACTCGGCAGATTGGACAGATACGAGCAACCGAGGAAATTGGATCATATTTAATAGCATTTTTTGATGTGTGTTTGTGTGTGGCAGGATGTGGTGGAGAACAAATTGGACACGAGTAATTGGCCGCATATGTCCGAATGTCCCGCTGCGTGGAACGGATCCCGAGCCGTGAGGTACGCCAGCGACCAATCATCATTCGTCACAATACGTGTTTTCACTCCCTGAGTAAAATCCAGATTTCACACACGCACACAATCTAATAAGATTTTTTTTTTCTTTCACGGGCAAATACCAGAGAAAATCTGAACCGTGATTTTAAGATTGCGATTTATTTATGACAGGACCGTATATTTATCTTAATCTACTATTATTATATTTATTATAAGAAATCTGTAGGTGTCGTCATGTCTGTCATTCTCTCCCTCATGCTTACAGAGTCGTGAGGTAAGCTTTCTGACCTTTTGTGTTTTACTCCTCATTTATCTACTGTATCTATCCGTATACTATAGTGTGCAGTTTGGCTTTGTGTTCAACATTCTAGAACAGTACTCGATTTTTTTTTTCTTTTTCCGATTTTTAATTATGAAATAACACAGGATTTGGTAATTTACCAACAACCCCACAGAGGTCTACTGTTCTGGAACAATTCTACCAAGAACAGGATTGTCAAGTGCTTTTACAGAAACCCATGCACCATGATGAAACAGGCAATCATGAAGATCTTCCAAGGAAAGCAAGACCACAATTTACCTCAGAAATCACCAATTAACAAACATTACCTCAGATTAGAGCCGTTATGAAGGCTTTACAGAGCATAAATAGTAGATATATCTCAATATCAATTGTTTAAACAAGATCATTGCATATTGTGGACGCCTTCAGCATTGTTTCACAGTGTACAAAGAAATAAACATCAGGAATGACCATGGAGTTAGAAAGGGTGTCTATACTTTTGACTAGTAGTGTATACTTGGAGAAGAGAGAGAGAAATGTGACCATAATCATGTAAACTAGCCAGTGTGAATTGTTCCAGAAACGGAACGCAGAACGGGTGAGATGCAGGAAAGCTCATCCTGTTCCAGTTCAGACGATATCACTAGTAAAGATATGAACAGTAAATCAGGACCTGTATAACAGCTGCTTTTGGGATTCAATTAAAGCTCCACCTCCTAAAGCCTTCTCAGATTGATCGACTTATAAGGACATAAATCACAGACAGATTGAGAGTTTGCGGTATTGCTTCCTGTGTAGAAAAGCACTTCCTAATCTTCATGTGTGGTTTGTGAGACAACAATGTCAAGACGTGATGTCGTATACAAACGCTAAGTTCAATCAACAAAAATTTCAATAATTTAAGATTATTAGATCTTAATGAAGCAAATGAATCGTAAAACTAAAAGTTTTAGTAATGTGTGAATGATGATCATCAGCACCTCCTAGTGCCCTGCGGTTTGTTTCTTTCTTTTTTTTTCTAGTTTATTCCTTTTATCAATACAATTTTAGGATTAAGCCTAAATATTATCCAGGTTTATTAGGCCATTATGTAGACTTTTTTCTTTAGAGATGGGAAAAAATCTATTCAGTGATTATTAAAGGTCTTTTTTGTGGCAATTCGTGTATATAAATTTAAAATCATGCTTGCATTTGAGGTGGTAAAATATTGTCATTCCTCTATAATCCTACAGTGTCTCTCACTCACAAAAACTGTTGAAACATTGTCAGGTAACAGTATCCTGCGTAGTTGGAGAGTAATTATTTGCTAAGTATATTTAGAATTGTGACAAAGTAAAAAAAAGTTATATAGAATCGGGATATTTACGAAATCATGATAATTATAGAATCGCAATACATATTGAATCGGCACCTAGGTATCGTGATAATACTGTATCGAGCGGTCCCTACTGATCCCCATTCCTACTGTAAACCTGAAACATTTACAGTATTTTAAGGGTCTGTAAAAAATGTGTTTGGCTCCACTTGCATTATTAATAAACTAACTCCATCAAATCATCATTTTTTCCTCAGCGCAAGACAGCAGAAACATAAGCCGGGCCCGGACGACCACAGAAGCGGTACCCGCCTCATTATCTTCATCCTGGGTGGAGTCAGTTACTCAGAGATGCGCTCTGCCTACGAGGTCACCAAAGCCACCAAGACCTGCGAGGTCATCATCGGTGAGTTACAGCTCTCTCAGAGGGGAGGGATGAGAGGTACTTGATGCTAACACATTAATCACAGCTCTACAGCCAATCAGGCGGCGTGTGTGAGCGAGCGGTTTGAAAAAGAGGTGGACGGCTGTTGTCACATGGTTCGGAGGAAGCACGTGACAGTCTTCGGCCCTCCCGACTGAGTGGCAGTAGTAGCCTTAATGTGCGAGCCCCCTAGTGACGGGGAGGAATTGGACATGACTAAATTAGGGAGAAAATCGGGGTGGGGGGGGGGACAAAGGGACAAAAAAAAAAAAAAAAACCTTGGGAAAGTTGCTACAGTATAAGAGAAATAAAATACGTAAGAGCTGGAACTAATTTACATTATGGTGGTATGTGTCGGGCCGCATCACATCACTCTGTCACTGATTAGTTTACTATCACAGCGCTGTATTATTTCTTATTTCAGGTTTGTATTTGTTGTAAATTGTTGTAAAGTTTTGGCTTATTAAAGCGCTAAATCACCATTGTTAAAGCACATTGTTAGTAAAACTAATATTACCCCTACTTTGGTCCGTCTCCTCAGGTTCCACTCACGTCCTGACTCCATCCAAGCTGCTGGATGACATTCGAGACCTGAGCAAAAAACCCATGGAGACTTTCACAATAGTGGACGAGAAAGCCAGCTGTTGAGCGCCAGCATCGGAAACCCCCTCACACTCCCTCACCTCGTCCTTCATCTTAATCACATTTTTTTTCTTCACTCAGCATCACTGTTGTTATGGAGGACTGAAGGGAGCTCAGATATTGATCGGTTTTAAAAGCCAGCTGTATTTAGGCTCTAATGAAAGAAGCGGGTGCACTGGAAGGAGGTCCATAAGTATCGGATCTCTTCATATGGCTTGAATAAACGTTCTAATGTTTGTATGATTCCAGATATGAGAAACATCAGGTCTTCGATTGAGGTATCCCTCTTGAGTGACCAAGACAGCGTGTGCCGTTTTCCTCGACTTTCAGTGTCGGAGGTTTGCTTTCTGCTAGGGGAGTGTTGAGGTCTGTCTCGCCCAAAATGCCTTCATAAAGACAGAACTCGAGCAAAACTTCATCCATTTCAATCGTTATCATGAACATTAACAAAACATTGCACCCATTAGATTGGTCAGAAGGCGTTGATTAATTCTGTCGGTTTGCACTTGTTCTAATATGACATCGTTTCTATAGTAACCATTAAGGTTTATGAAAGGAGTCAGCAGTGTGAATGATTTGCAACGGCAGCCAATTTAACATGACATGCTGTTGACGCATATTATAGCATATGACATAACATCTAACTCATTCAAATTTTCTATAAAAGGATAAAGATCTATTAAGAAGCTTGACAATGTTTGCACTTGTTTGTGGTGTAAGAACCATAAAAAATGTCCCTGTTTTAGTATTAAAAAAAAACAATGGCCGTCTTTGGAACGTTACAGAATTTAACACAAACAAATATGCTCGTGTTCAAGAAAAAGGTCAAGTGTGTATTGACGTTTGAGAGAGTTTTTGAGTGAGAATGATTTCCATCACCTCTTAGTTGCATGAGCTTTGTAGGAAATAAATCAGAACACCATGCACAGTTTAAGTTCGACTTCTCTCTTTAGCAACTCTTTATGAGACATGACCCAAATAAGCATCGTTAAAAGGCTGATCATTCCTGCAAGTATTTAATAGACGAGCTGTACTAACTGTCACACTATCTGTTGCTTATTTAGAGTTCTGTCATGTTTATCCGTTACACTAAATCGCTGTTGAGAGTTCACACTGTGGCGTTTCTGATCTCTGCACTGCCTGCCGCGTCTTCGACTGGAGCCCAGCTTTTACACATATACTCCTTATGCGGATTCAATCCTGAGGAGTGGAATTTACTGGACCAGGATAGGTGCAGAAATTATACATGATCTGCACTTGTCCTGTATAAGTTACCATCTGGTTTAAGATGTGAGAAGTGACGTTATAAAGAGTGAGATTGTTTGAGGGCTGCACTATAGAGATGTGCAGAGAGAGTCCGATCCTCAAATCATGCAAAATTATATATATATTTTCTTCAGTCTAATCACTTATTCTCTTTTTTTAATTACTGGAAATGAGTGATTAGACTGAAAAACACTAGTGCTGGATGTTGAAGCACAGGATTATGCCTCAACTCCTAATATAGTCAGTCAGCTGAAGTGGTTAGTTCTAGTAGATACAATTATATATATATATGTATATCTATATATAAATTGAAGTGAAAAGGCCAATAAATCTTGCCTTTCCTTTTTTCCTCTCTGGACCAATTACCAGCACACATTATATATACAGACAGTCCTATAAGAAGTTTAGTCTACCTAAGCAGTAACATGAGTTGGTTCGCTGATCGTAATTAAGACCATGTGTTAAATGATTGTGTTTTCTATGTTGAGGTGCTTAAACATTTTTTCTTTTTTAAGAACGGTCATCTTGCACATCCTGGGTCCGGGTTTGATTCCCACCTCTGTGTGCATGGAGTCTCCCTGTGCTTTCCTCTTTCGTCTTACAATTTAAAGACGTGCAGATTAGCTTAACTGGCGTTCCCAAATTGTAGTGTAACTGCGTGTGTGTGCCCTGTGATGGATTGTCACTCTGTCTAGGGTGTTCCCTGCTTCTGTCTCCTGAGGTAGGCTCCTGGTCACCCGTGACCCTGCATACAGGATAAAGCATTATAGAAGATGAATGAGAGTAAGCAAGCTCTGATGAACCCTTGCTTTTTAGTATGGATGTTTCAGGTGATGGCTACATATAGAGAACGCACTTACATTTTTCCAATCTCTTCAGTAAGTGTTGAATTCTCAGTGTCTTAATAGATTTCAAATATTAAGGGCAGGATCGTATCCCACACCAGCTCTGAAACTGTCACTTGTGTGCCTTGTTTGAATTGTGTAACATGCTGTGTATATAATATATACTATATCTGTTCCTGTGTCTGTTAGAAATAACCATGTTCACGTGTTGCAGTTTATGCGTGTTAAAGCTTTATAATACTTTTTTGTTTGTTTTTTGTAAACATATGTAATTAACACAACTTTTTTTGAACAACTGACAAGTAAATGAATTACATGGTTTAATTGTCTCATGGTGTTGTGATTTAAACTTTTATTTATACCACTGTTTTTTTTTTTTTGTTTGATTCTTTTACTTCATCAGCAGCCTACTCTAATATGGTGTATAGTTTCTATAGTAACGGTTCCGACGCAGGGACTTAAAATAAAGCTCATAATAAATGGATTTTAAAATATGGTTAGCAAAGAAAAAAAAGTGTGTGTAATTGCTGATAGGGATTAGGTTTTCTGTTTATCAGGACCCTCTGGTGAACCTTTAACACATACAGACAGGTTCATACATTTTGGAACAAATACGTTTTTGTGGCATTTGGCGTCTGTTCATCAGCACATTGAATTTGAAAGTGTTTTCATCCAAGTATTGGAGGCAATCCTTATGTTTGTAATTGTTAGTTTGTTTCATAATTTATGAGCCCTGCAAAGCGGTTCTGTGTGTATGAAAAAGGCTGTAAGTGTCAATCTGGGCATCTTTGGTGTAACTTGGGGTTAACCTTCTCTAAACAACAAGTAAGGGTGAGCGTGAGCGAACCACAGTGCTAATCACTACATCACCATGCTGCCATAATTTGTATGAAAAAAAGTTTTGTCTTTACATTGGTCAGAACTCACTCCCTCAATAATATCCTTAGTTTTCATAGCAACCAAAACCATTGTCAGAAAATTTTCTGTGTCTGTTCGTCTGTCCAGACAGATTTTGTTTCATCATGCAAAATCTGCCCAAAATTCGAGACGTCGGCAGTCCTGTGGTATCTGCCTGACGTTTAACCTGAATAAACTAAATGTTGAGTAAAAATTAAGTTAAGAGCATTTTTGTTTCAGATTATAAACCAGACGTTTTGACCTTGTACTATGAATGCGTCTAACAGTGGACGTGTCCTAAATCAACCACCGGACAGAACTTCTGCAGTCCTTAGACTCTCTGCCTGAAGTTTAATCTGCACCATCAGTGAAATCTAAATGTTGAGTAAAAGTGATGTTATGAACAGTTATGTGTGGGATTTAATAATCTACTTTAAAATAAGATACTAATGCGCTACTGTCTCAATGTAAACAAACACCTGCACCAATAGATATTAATTAGAAAAGATAAACTGAATATTTTTTACTGGGATTAGTTTTTTTTTTTTTTACTGCTGAAATAACAATGCTGAAGTGGTAGAAGTGAATTTTAACACATCAGAGTTGTTTTAAGACAAAACTTCATCCTTATCTGATCTACTTTTTCCATTTCTCATGGGTTCCATTTCTCAAAGTGTCTCAAATCTGAAATATAAATCTCCTGTAATTTTTTGTTCACATATACCACAGGCGCATTTGTGATTAATGTTTGGACTTGTGTACCCTGAAAGATTAGTAATTACATTAGAAATCCTTCAGCGCCACCTAGTGCTCAAACTTTTCTTTTTCCTATGGGTAGTATCATGGAGACCACAGAATACACACACACACACACACACACACACAAGCAGCTCTTACGTTTGCACTGAGTAATTATATTTGTACATGTGCAATTCGCATTTATTTTCATGTTTTAATGTCATGTTATTTTCATTTTAATACAATTTGGAAAATGGCGTCCAAAAGTTAAAAAAAATAAATCATTTAAATCATAGAAATAATGAAGAATTGGAAATATAAAGAAAATCACATTATATATTTTTAAAGAAAATGTTTAACCATTAACCATTAAAAAAATAATAATAATCGTTTCAGTAACCGGAAGTGACGCCATTGCACCGAGACGGAAGTAGCTGGATTTTGTAGTCGCCTGGACTCCGACGTCAGTGACCTTCCCTCTGAGAGCAAACAGCAGTACAGAGGGCTGGCTTCTAAGAGATCTGAGTTTGGTGGTTAGAGTAATTTTATCCAAAGCAGATGGACTTTCTCATTTTGTTTACCCGTACTTTTCATGGATTTTGTTTGGAAAAATTAACCACATAAACAAACAAACAAAAAAAGATGTGCTTTCCGGATGTAAAACTCAAGGGGGTCTTGATTTCTTAGACTTGATGCTGACACCATCAATACTGTTAGAGTTAACTGGATTAAACGATTTTAATTCCTGATGGTTCTTTATTCCAAATAATATATTTAACATGATAGGTGGTTTCTCATTTGTCTTAAAATGTAATTATTCCCTTTCTAAATTACCAATTAATTTATCCAAATTTCACCAGCAATGTCTTCTTGCCTGGAAACTGTTTTTCTCACAACTTTTCTCCTCACAAAATGTCCATTTGGAACAATGAACTTTTTTCCCCTAGATGGTTTGACAATAAAATTTCTAACATTCTTTGTTTGACAAATCTGGCAATATGTTGACATACGAGCAGTTTCTGACTCTCTATGGACTTCCAGTTACTGCTAAAGAATTWAATCTGTTAATGAGAGCTATTCGCCCCGGTTTAATTGTCCTCATTAAGAGTCATCTAACCTTTGGTTCATATGAGATCAGACAATCTAAATGAATGTTAGATGGTATTGATATAACTGATAAAAAATGCAACAATAAAGAAATTCACTGGATTTTTCACACTCAAAGAAGAATTACTCTGAGGGGGAAATTTTATTGGAGATCCTCTATTCAAGATATTAACGGGCATAAAGCCTGGCTCATGCCAAATAAATACTGCATCTCTAACAAAATAAAAGATGTTCATTTTAAGATTCCCCACATATGATAATTAGAGGTAAAGAATAAATGTTCTTTCTGTGGTTCATCAGATGAAACTTTGATTCATTTGTTTTTTGAGTGTGGGAAAAAAAAACTTAATTCTTTTCAAGACCACCTCTTGGACCGCCTTAATATATTTCACTCCTTTAGTATTAAAGATATAATTTTTTTTTATTATGAGAGTTTGGAAAACAGACCGCTTGAATTTGTAGTTAATTATTTTGTTTAAAATGCAAAATACTTTATACATAAACAAAGAATTAAAAAGGAACAGTTATATTTCCCTCTTTTCATGGAAATGATGTCACTTATTAAATCTCTTAAACTAATTCGACTTAATAAGAACAATAATAGACTTCTATATTATTATGACATTATTATTAATTGAAGTAATGTGTCTCTTCCCACATCTTTTTCACTGTTTATTTATCATATTGATCTTCTCGAGTCTTTTACCCTTTTTTGTACTGTCAAATTTATAGTTCTTTGTCCTTTGTGTTTGATGTGCTGTTGTAATTAATGTTTTATATATATATATGGTTTCATGCATGCGCACTGTTTCACACTGAGGAGTTGTGTACATGGCTGGTGATTTATTCTGCTCCATTTTTTTTGTGGTCTTTTCATATTTGAAACTTGTGTTGCTCCATGGTGCGTAATCTCTCTCTCTCTTACTGTCTTGGCCCCTCTCTCTCTAAATATTTCTGTGTCTCTTGTTTTTCTGTCCCACTATTTTTATTCCACGCTGTCTGCTTTTCCCATGCATTGTCTCACTGTATCTGTCTTTCTCTTTTCTTTCGCCCCCTCTCTCTGTCTGTCATTCGAAAGTCTCTTATTCTTACTTTCTCTCACACACTCCTGTCTGTTCCTGTGTCTTACTCTTCTGCTCTTTGTGTGTCCTCTCCCCCACTCTGTCTGTCTTTGGCTGTCTGTCTCTTGATCCTCAGGGAGTGATGTGGTGATTAGAGATAAAAGAGAAGCAGAAAGGTGAATAGAGAGAGCAAATACATGACAGAGGAAAAATTAATGTTGTAGTGTTTAAATCGAAGAGGAGTGTAGTTCACATTTAAAACAATATTTACACAATATTTTATTAATACTAAATAAAAAACTAAAGACCTCTGATTGTCATAACCAACATTTCATCACTTACTTTTTCTAAACTAGAACATTTGTCTAATTTTATACGTCACATGACTGTTATTACGTTTTTATTACTCTAAAACCACACATTTTCACTTCGCGTTCATCAATGAAGGTGTGAAATTAAAGGTGCTGCCCTCTGTTGGCTGGGAACGTAATTACAACCCTCTATATTTAGTGAAAATTCAGGGGATGCATTTGAAAGAAATTCTGCAGTGCTGAAACATACTGTTCAGAGTGGAGGTGGAGTTTATTTCAGGGACAGAAAAAAATATATATATACATACTTTACATTTAAAACAAACACAAGAAAAGCTGCCGAGATCTATTATACAGCAGTAATGAAAACTGTCCATTTTATTTTCAGTTATGTTGTTATTAAAGGATAAGAAGCATGCTGAAAAATATGAATTGCATCTTTCAATTAATTTGTCTTTCAGTTGCAGATTTCTTCTGTAGAGACTTTTGGAGAACAGATCAGCACGATTCCAAATGTTTTAATATCCAGTGTCTGTACTTGTTGGCAGGGGCGGATCTAGAAAATTATTCATGGGGTGGCAAGGGGGTGGCATTAAAATTATGAGGGGTGGCAACACTGAAGCAAGCATCCTTGCATGGTTTTTGTGGATTCAAGGAACGCTATTCTTATTCGATGTATACACTAGGGTGCACATTTTTACATTGTCCTATAAAAATGAAATAAAGGCTGATGTATGATTGACTTGAACCTGATATTTGGATTGGAACGTCAGATAAATTAAATGAGATGGTACGGTATATTTAACTTCTCTTTATTGAGTTTTATTGAGTCCCCTGATTGGGACGCTCGTCACACTATGTCATCAAAATACAGAGTTGCTGCTGTAAATCGGTCGAGGAAACTCTTTTATTTTTAGAACACTAGGACACTAGTGCTGGGGTGGCAAATGGGGTGGCACGGGGTGGTGCCACCCCAGTAGATCCGCCCCTGCTTGTTGGTCATTCACAATGTCTCTCTCTCTCTGTCTCTCAGTTCACTGTTGGGATTACCGCCGCTTGGTGTTAAACATTCCGGAGTTTCTGTGGAAACTATTTTTTTTAAATATATATATATATATTATTTATTTATTTGTTTTTTTTCGTTTGTTTGTTTGTTTGTTTAGAATATGAACTGGTGCAGAATGCCGTCTTCACGGATCGAACGACCAGAGCGCCTGGTTCTACTACCGCTGGCTTTAGGAAGAGGTGTGTGTGCGTGTGCGCACGCGTGTGTCTGTGTGTGGTTTTGTTTGGAGGGGGGGCATGTGGGTGTATAGAGAGGGGGTAGAGGTGTGTGTGTGTGTGTGTATGGAGGGGGGGCATGTGGGTGTATAGGCATGTGTGTGTGTGTGTGTGTGTATGGAGGGGGGCATGTGGGTGTATAGGCATGTGTGTGTTTGTGTGTGTGTGTGTGTGTATGGAGGGGGGGATGTGGGTAAATAGGCGTGTGTGTGTGTATGGAGGGGGGGGGGCATGTGGGTGTGTTGTGTGTGTGTTGAAGAATTTTAGCTTATTGTCAATGATTATGATCACATGGTTCTATTTCCTGGCCCCGCCCCCTGTGCCAGCCAAGCGCGAGGAGCTGATCAGCTGTGTGTACATGAGCCGAGAGGGAGAGCGAGTCGCTGTGGCGTTCTCCAAACCCGTTAACGTGAGACATTTATCACGTGTTTAAAAGAGATGTAGCGTTCAAATGTCACTTCAACACATCTAGAATCTCTCTCTCTCTCTCTCTCTCTCTCTCTCTCTCTCTCTCTCTCAGGTTGTGAGTTTGATGTTGGTGTTGGACGGTAGTTCATTTCCATTTTAAAGTCACCAGATTTAAATTTAAATCGGTTAAAGTCTGTCATTAGTGGATGAGGTATCTATTTAAGTTTATAATTGTCACACTAAACATAAAAACACATTCTAACATACAGTGAAAAAAATACTTGCTCTTCCTGTTTCTTTTTTTTTTTGCATATTGCACTTATAGGATGTAAAATCATCAAACTATTTTAATATTACAAAAAAACAACCTGAGTAAAGGCAAAATGCTGATGATTTCACTAAATTGGAGGTTTTGACATGTTAAACAACCAGTATTAGGTTTAGGGGGCAATTACTTTTTCATCAGGCAGGTTTGAACAGCTTTTTTCAATGTATAAATGAAACCATCATATTTTGTATTTACTCTGGTTATTTCTGTGTAATATTAAAATTAGTTTGACGATCTGTACAGATTTTCACAGCACTGTATAACACCCCCACCCCTCTCTCTCAGTTGTGTGAGCTTCCCCCCGGCTCCATCAGCAACATCAACAACGAACACAACCTGACGGTACACTGGACTGAGAAACACACACACCGAGACTGCGCTCTCTACACAGGTGTGTGTGTGTGTGTGTGTGTGTGTGTGTGTGTGTGTGTGTTTGTGTGTGTTTGAGAAAGATCACTGTATCATATTGTTCACTAAGCAGGAATGTTGTATACGTTGAGCCAAAACAAGGAGTGTCTGTAATTCAGTGTGTGTGTGTGTGTGTGTGTGTGGTTATTGTCAAAATGTTTAAATACGTTCATTTCGTATATTAATGAAGAATATATAATTCAACTGTATGTACAGAAATGTTTAATAATGATAAAAAATAAGTAAATTTGGGTATTAACATGTTTGCCTGTGCCTCCCCTGCTAAATATTAAGGAATGTCATTAATACACACACACACACACACACACACTGATCAACTCTCCAAATTAAAGATGTATTGAATTGAAATGTTATCTCTAACAGTAAATGTATCCTCATCATCAGTTTAATGTCTGTAGGTTTAAAGGATGTTTAAACTGTTTGTAGAGTTCAAGAGGTCGTTTAAGGTGACATGAAATGTTTGTGAAAGGTGTGTATAGTCACATGAATAGTTGAAATGTATGTTGCAAGCAAACAATGCGAGATGTAAGGGTGGCATCAAACACTTTTCCCTCTGACTTCACACAGGACAGCGGTTTAACAAACTATTTTTCTTACAAAAAATGTAACATCTATACGTCCGTTTATGTTTATTGTAATTTGAATGGGTTCAAGTTTTCTGGCAGAAGACTGAAGACATGAAACACTGACAATTACAGAAGGCTTTAAATACAGCCGATGAGACTCTGAGAGCAAACGATTTAAAGTCGTTCCCGCGAACGTTCGGCAAGTGCAACGACTAATCCGTGAAACCGAGAACTGAACACACAGTCATTCACCAACACCACTTGTACATTACAGGAACTCATCTGGGAGTTATTTGCCATGCTGCTCTGCCTCGAGATAAACTCGCTATCCGTTTAGAATTTGGACTAAAGTCATTTTTGTGACTGGCTTTGCTGGCTGTGTGTTTTTCTTTCTGACTGTTGTTTAGGTTCTGGAGGTGGACAATAACGCTGTAGAGAATCTGGAAGGTCTGTACCATCTGCCCAATCTGGAGGAGGTGTCGTTGAAACAATTGTTTCCTTTTATAACAAACCGGTGATGGAGGTTATACGTGATTCCCGAGAACCTGACATGAAGTGCTTCTTGTCAAAGGGTGCGGCTAGTCAACATACTCACAGATACAACCTGCTTGTTTTGATTGATTGCTGGTTGCTTGTTAGAAGGTTTATTGTTAAAAGAAAGGTGTGAGTATGAGAATGATTTTGGACAGATATGTAACAAACTTTTATTTTGAAAACAAGATATAGTTTTTCTCAACTCGAGTGACAGAAATCTCTAAAACCGCTGGCAACGTGCCCGAAGCTCACCAGGCTGAATCTCCGTGGCAACCAGGTCACCAAGACCGCCGACATCCATGTGGAGCTGGCCGAGCTGCTACCATCGATCACTGACCTTTTACTCTGATTCGTTCACAATAATAGGAAGCGTGTGTATCTGAGAGAGCGTGTGAGGATGTTTCGTGTGTCACTTTGCCTATTTATTTCTCTGCGGAGCCTCGTCTAAAGTGAACACTCGTTTTAGTACAGTAAAACTCACACTTGCATCTAAAAACCTTAAGATTATTCGGTTGTGTGTGTGTAAACATTTATTTAAACCATGTTGTTCGTTTCTTAACTCTGATTGTTCAGAAAGTATTTTCCGAGCCTCCGAGTGGCGCAGTGGTAAAAGCGCTCACACTATCATCCGGAGATCGCGAGTTCGATTCCCGGGTGATGCTGTAACCTCTCGCAGCCGGAGGTCTAAAGAGAGCTGATTGGCCGAGCTCTCTCAGAGGGGAGGGATGAGAGGTACTTAGTGCTCCCACATTCGCGGCTCTACAGCCAATCAGAGGCGTCTGTGAGCTCGAGCAGCGGAAGGAGGGGATAGCGCTGTCCTCCGAGTGTGTTAAGCCACCCCCAACTGCTTGTGAGCAAGCAGTTCGAAAAGAAGCGGCCGGTTGGCAGTAGTAGCCTTAATGTGGGAGCCCCCTAGTGACAGGGAGGAATTGGACACGACTAAATTGCGGGGGAAAAATCCAAGAAAATGTAAATTTAAAAAAAGAAAGTATTTTCTGAATCATTAACAGCGGGTTTATATTCATATACGAAATGAAATTTCTACAGTAATTTCTCCAGATCATGTACAGTACTGAAGAGCAGACGCTTCTTATTAACTGGTTAAAAAATGTCATCACAGACATGGTGGAAGTTTCTGTCAGGAGTCTTCAGCGTTTTATAAACGTTTTATCTTATTAATTATGAACGAGATACACAAATAGACGCTGGTGAATGAATGAACGAATGTTGGTCAAGTTGCTGTGGTATAAAAAGAAATAAAGTGTGAAGTTAGGAAAATAATCAATTATTCAGGTGGTAATAAATCTAATTCACATGAGGCTGCATGATTACTTTCTTGTAAAGGGATACAACCAAGTGCTGTCTGTTCCTTGTGTTTCAGATTCTGCATGCTGAAGTGAGTGCAAGTGTGTGAAAGTGCGCGTGTGTCGAGTGACATTCCTCGACTTTTCTGTGTTTGAAAAAATAGAAAGGTTGCTTTCCCTCTGGTGGCAAGGTGGTGGTCTGGGTTCGATTCCGAGCCAGGCTCGATTCTCATCTCTGTGCATGTAGGTTGCATGGTATCTCCGTGCTTGGTGCGTTTTCTCGGGGTAAGCTGGTTTCCTCCTATAGTCCAAAAACTTGTCCCCTCCTGGGATAGGCTCCAACCCTCCGTGACCCTGCGTACAGAATTAAGCGGTATAGATGATGAGCGAGAGTGAATGACTAAGTGGTTTCCCTCTATTGATCAAGGAAGTGTTCACAATGCAGTTTGACTGAGTTACTCGTTAAGGGTCATGTCTTTATTTTCTTTTTGCAAAGCAAAATCCTAAGCCAACAAGTCTGTGACATGTAAAATTGTAATACATTGTGTAATTAATGAATCGATCTAATTAATGATCTTTCGTCATGTAGAAGGAGTTTGAAAACAAGGAGAAAGAGAGACTTTTATCAAGACTTTACAACGACTGTAAGCTAGCAGAAGCTCAGTTCATTTGATACTTAAGTCAATTTAAACAAAAATGATTTGTCTTTTGTTCAAGTAAAAATTAAATGTAAAACTTCTTCTTTTATATGAGTAATATTTTACCTGGGATATTTTACCCAAGTACAGAACTTGTATCCTTTGCCCAGCTCTGATCTCTTATAAACAATTACCGTTACCTCCTACACTTTGCTGAGAAGAATTTAAGACACGGCAAGGGTGTCCAAAGATTTGGCCAAGGGGCTGACGTTAGATCACGTTGGATTACCAGATTACTTTCCTGCTCTTTTGAAATCGCCCCTCACTGTTGGCACTTTTTGTCTAAAGCGATGACTAAATATCATTTAGTTAATTCATTTCAGGTGTGGCCAGAAGATTAAAGCAATTTAGCCAACTATGTCTAGGTGCAGTCTGCTAGCAATTGCAGGTGTCGTACATTTAATTTGTCCTGGGGCTTTATTATTTTATTTATTTATTTATTTATTAATTATTCGGAGGACTCTCATTAGTCACCATAAAACAAAGGAAATTCAGTCTGATGTGAGTCCCAACATTAATGTCTAATATTCATCTAATATTCACATTTGGTTCATTAGAGTGTCCTGGTGAAGAATTATGCTCTATGTATATTCTAATTGTGCTCTGGTTTTCTTCTCCACCCTTCTAGTGCTGCCCTGATAAACACGCTCATTTATCTTCACACACTGGGCTTCATTAATTGCCAGGTTAAGTGAAGTAAAAAAACTAAATATTTCGGAAAGATGTGTCAGGCTTTTTCATATGGGACTGCAGGTTCTGGGTGTGAGCCTGCATTATATTAATCGTTAATTCAGGAAAAACAAGAAAGACAGAATTAAAACTTTGGATTAGGACCACATTGGAAATAAATGTTTTGTATCATCTGTGTGGACATTTCAAAACTGAAGAGGTTTTGAACCGGCCCTACAGTTTTCACAATCATCTCAGAGCATGCGACTGTTCATCTGATTCCCGTCAGCGTTCCTTCCCATGGAGATTTAAACACTAGAAATCATGTCAGGTCTCTTAATAAATGACGCGTTCAGTTTTATTCATTAAGTGGTGTAATTAATGCTAAGTGGTGAAAGTATTTGTAACAGGTACGAGCAAAACACTAAAATACAGTGACTAAAATATTACTCATGTTTAGAAACGCCTGTATTAATAAGTACAACTGAGGTGTTGACCAAATAATTAATATAAATCTTCATAGAGTATGTTATCACACAAGGTAGTGAAGTGTGTAATACTGATTGGTTAATAGGCTAAAATACAGTAGATTGTTACGAATAATGATAAAATTGCAGAATGAATAAATCAAGCAGATTCAAGTTGAACAGACAATTTAAGCCCCTTTACCTTGATATACGGTATACTAATTACTCCCATATAAATGTGTCAAAAGAAAATAATATAAACTTAATACATAATATTAATTATATGTAATATGCAATATAAACTTGGTTTATTAATGTGCTGGAAGTTGGTTCGTGAGATCTCTACCCATATTACTTTGGAAATAGTCGGTTTCACATTAATTTTAAGTGCAATTAACAGACCAAAACAACATGCTGTACACATTCCATCTAGTGCAGAGGAATATCATAGAACCATTCGAAGTGTATCAGTTTGTTGTTTCGGTATTAATAAATAGCATATATCCTGTTGGGAAGGGATTTTTCTCTTCTTTTATCTTGACACCCCAACTTAAATCCAGTAGAAATTTTCTCACAGCTTGAGTTATCGAAGCATGCTTCTAAAGATGCAATAGATAGGATGAACATAATCAAGTCTCATACAGGAGTGAGTGTGGTGGAACTGTTATTCTTTGCTTGCCCACCTCTGGTCTCTTATCAACAATTACATTTAGCTCCTACACTTTGCTGCCAAGATTTAAGACAAAGCAAGGGTGTCCAAAGATTTGAAATAATTTGAAATCACTCCTCACTGTTGGCACTTTTTGTCTAAAGCGATGACTAAATATCATTTAGTTAATTCATTTCAGGTGTGGTCAGAGGATTAAGGCAATTTAGCCAACTATGTCTAGACGCAGTCTGCTAGCAATTGCAGGTGTCGTACATTTAATTTGTCCTGGGGCTTTATTATTTTATTTATTTATTCATTCATTAGTCTGAAGACTCTCATTAGTCACCCTAAAACAAAAGAAATCTGTCTGATGTAAATCTCCATCTCATTAATGTCTAATATTCATCTAATATTAACATTGGAGTGTCTTGGTAAAGACTTTGGAAATTATGCTTGTACCTGAGGAGCTGTCAGGAAATGCTTTAGTGCGACACACTAATCCACGTATCCCTATACCAAGGTAAGTATCGACAAATATATCACAATGTACACATGTAAAAACTAACACATTAAAAGTGTAACCTCAGAATACACACCAGAGCTTATACACCTCTCTCGAAACCTATTTAAAATATGATAGATCAGAACTTCGATTCGCAAATGAAGCACTTACCTTCCTCCAAGAGGAAAGACTAGACTAAGCCATCAATTGTTAGATTTTAAATTTCAGACGGGGACTGCTTCTCCTTCTATGATAGGCTCTGACATGTGTGGTGGAAATTCTGAAAACATTATAAAGACAAGTAGTTCATACACTGGGTAAGAGCAAAGTAACAAAGGTTTGATTTTAAACTTCTTCAGAAGGACCAGAGTCTCATACAGCAAACAGTTCCAGCATGGGGAAAGGTGATCTCTGTCTCTCAGCTGTCCCATTTTATACACAAACATCTCTGCTAACATAATCAACGCCCTGTACATGAAGTTCCTACATTCAAACTCACAACTCTTTATCTCACCCAGACCAGAGGTCCATACCTTATTATTTATTCAGGGACAATTACAATCAGGTTGTTTCTGTTCTATTCTCGGCCTTGAGTTTCTAAGCTTCGGCAAACAAGTTTAAAGCTTCTATAGTCTACATGGCACAATTACAAATTAATAGATAATTAAAATGTGATTTTTCCATTACACATGCGTGCCAGCCAGTAGGGAAATAAACACACATACGGACAATGAAGTTTCAAATATTTAGTTTATTCACAAAAAAAATAGGTTTAAAACTGAGGTGTATAATACTGATTGGTTACTACCATAAGGCAGATTATTGCATATGATGGTAACAGGCGGAAAAAATTAACAAACGTATCAAAGTTAGGTGGACACTTTAAGCTGATTTACTTAAATTACTCAAGTTAGGCGGACACATTAGGATCATTTAATTTAATTACTATTTAATAGGACTATTTTAATTACTAAGTATATATAAAAAATTCTATAAACAAACTAACAAACAAAAAAAACTACAATTTACATTAAAGGGTGTAACCCCCCCCCCCCCCCCCCCCACACACACACACACATGTTGCGAAGGTATATAAAGAAGTGGCAGTGAGAGAGTAAACGAAAGCAATTGGTGAACTGTACACTGGGGCAACATACTCTGAAATACTGTCTGAACTGAAGAGTAGAGTCAGGTAAGAGATCGCTTATAAACTGATGGTTGAAAAAACAACCATCTTGTAAATTCTTGTAAATTATTTTTATTATAAAGTTATAGTTTATAGATTATATTTATTCAAATTAATATTTTATTTGTCACATACACAACCACACAGAGTATGATATGCAGTAAAATGCTGACAAGGGAAAAGGAATGATGAAATGGAATAAGAAGAGTAAGAAGAGCCAAATTGCATTATAAAAAGAATGAATGATATAATATCTACAAATACTCAGTTACAATAAATTAAAATGTAAAATATAAATAAATAAAATGTATAATGTAAAAAGTATAAAATGTGTGCATGTATGCATTACTGTATATGGAATGTATTCATTTTTAATGCAGTTTTTTAAAAGAGTAATATAAAAGAGTTGGGTTTTATCATAGTGACAATGAAAATGGACTATAATATCTGAAAGTAAAAGCTGTAATCGTACAAAATGAAACAGATCCTCTTAATGAATGTTTAGCATTACCCAGAAGAGAAAGGTTTTTTTTTTTTTTTAAACCAGGTTCTTCAAGGTTTCTTCCTCATGTCATCTCAGTCAGATTTTCTTCATCATCAGTTTTCTTCAGCATTTTAAATAGCTATTAGAGAGTCTTCTCTCTATTACGTTGAATACGTTTAAATCCTCAGTAAACCTCATGACGATTAATTTTCTTGCTGTATGTCCTTGTGATTCATTATTGTTTTAACCTGACATTTTGTTGAAGTGTGTGGTGCCAAACCCTATTCCGTCTACACCCCTTTTGTATCTTGTGTCTTACTTGTACGACTGGTTTGTTACTATTAAAAAAAATTCATCATGTACATCTGAGCAGTTGAGGGTTAAGGTCTTTGCTCAACGTGCCACTTTGGTGGTGGGGTTTGAACCTGGGACTCACTAGCCCGATGCCCTAATTTCCGCTAATGCCTTGATTTCATTCTCATGCTACATTTTTATTTTAGGTTCTTATTGATAACCTCATGGGAAATTTACTATGGCCTTACCCCCCAAACACTTGAATGATTTATTTTTATATTTCCCTTAGTATGTCTGCAGGAACCAGCAGCGTTAATCCCATGACTGGCCGCACTACCCTCCCACGTGGGTAAGAATCTTTATGCTTAATGCTTATTCATAATGGTCAGATATAAATGAAGTACACTTCCTGTTTTGAATCTAAAAGTAACCCACATCATTTACTTTGCCTGCCTTAGGGCGGTCGCGGACACCAGGGGCAATGCCATCAGCTCTCCTACCGGGAGTACCAGTAAGCAGCTAAGAACTAAGAGATGATTTGCATGGTTGATTAACTTTTATGCAAATGAGTCTCTCTCTCTCTCTCTCTCTCTCTCTCTCTCTCTTTCTTTCTCTCTATCTCACTTTCAGTCCCTGCCCTACCAGATGGTCAGTTATCAGTGGCCTCCATAGACCTCCTCAAGTCCAAAACTGGCCAAAACCGCCGGGAGCATCACACGGACCGTTACCAAAGCGATAACCTCATCATCCGTCGTGGGCAGGGCTTTCAAATTAAGTTAGCGTTCTCACATGCGTTTGACCCTAAATCTGACAACCTACACCTTCAACTCGATCTAGGTAAGTTATATTAGTCAAGAGTCATGGCTATTTTGAAGTATCGCTTTATGATTTAAGGGTAGTGGTGGCTCAGGCACTTGAGGCACTTGTGGGTAACTGGTCAGAGGGTTTGAGCCCCACAACCACTGGGTTGCCAATGCAGAGATGATATTGTGCACTCATGATTTTGTCAAGGAATAGTTCCACTGGCCATACCAGTGTCTCTCTGGGAAGTAAGAGCAGTGGCTTCCTGAGTCAGGATGACAATATTGTCTAATACATACAATATTACACAGTGGCACTATGTTTTTTGTAGACTGATTATTAAGATAATTTTTGTGTGTGGGTTTTACAGGACCTAAGCCATCAATATCAAAAGACACCCTAGTGACAGTTTCTACGGTTGAGAATTTGCAGAACAATTGCTGGGAGGCCCAGATTATCAATCAAACGGGCAAAACAATGAATCTTTGTGTCAACACCCCACCGACTGCTCCCATTGGTCGCTATAGGCTCAGTGTGATAACATCGACCCCACAAGGGAGCACCACATACAGGTGCAGGTCTGAAAATGATATCTACTTGCTGTTTAACCCGTGGTGTAAAGGTACGTGTGAAGGACAAATGTATAATGCAACCAGGAAAATCGTGAATTTCTTCTGAATGCCACAACAGAGTTTCTTTCTGCCTGTCTATTTCAGATGACACAGTGTTTCTGGATGATGAAGAGCAGAGGATGGAGTATGTCCTGAATGAATATGGAACACTTTATTGTGGAACAAAGAATCAGATTAGTTCGAGGCCTTGGATCTTTGGGCAGGTCAATGGTCTTTGGTTTAATCAAGCTACTGTACCTTCTTAAGCAGCGTTTATATACAATGGTTGTGTTTTTGAGTTAAGTCCTATTCCACTGCAAAAAATATGTTTTAGTATATTCAAAGAGCTCTCAATCTGTCTCAATCGGACTATTATCCTGTGTGCAGTTTGCTGATGGGATTCTCGCAGCATGTCTGTTCATATTGGAGAAGAGCCAAGCACTTGCTTCAGGTTGGGGAGATCCAGCTACTATTAGCAGACTTGTGTCAGCCATGGTGAGTGCCATTTACAGCCACAAAAGTAAAAACAGACAAATAAGTTAAAAATTCTGACACAATATGAATATCACACAAGAAGGAGTGCTCTTGTGCTAAACATCAGCATGGCAGTGATGTAGCTAGTGTACTGAAAATATTGTAGCCATGATGATATACAGTATAAGAGCATGATATTGCGTTTATGCAACAGCTGCACAAATGCCCTTTATTTAACCAGTTATTTTGCTCCGCCCACACAAATGCTTCCATGACTGAGAGAATTAACTAACTGACACTGGCGGAGTTGGTAACCGACCGATAGTGACTGAAAGTTAGGTTAAAATAGTTTTAAATTCTTAGTGGTACTATGTAGCCAAACTTTAATAACAATAAACCACAGAGCACCTTTTGTCAGGGATAAGAGAGGGATTTAGGATTCAACCTTATGTTAGAAACAAAGTTAGAATTTTAGTCCTTAAATAAATTATTTATTATCTAGTGGTCTATCAATACCACTCGTGGAATGCCTCACGACCAATCAGCTTGCTCTGCTAGAACTAGCTGTTGTATAATCAATATTATGTAATTACTGCATACACACTTATATTTTCTAAATTATATTAGAAACAACTTTTTCTAACCAGTGCCTCTGATTTATTGGTGCTAGGTCAACTCTCCGGATGATCAAGGTGTGGTGATGGGGAATTGGTCAACGGTCTACGACAATGGGACTTCACCAATGCTGTGGCATGGCAGTTTGGAAATTCTAAGGCAGTACCACAAGAGCGGAGGAAAGCCAGTTAAATATGGCCAATGCTGGGTCTTTTCCGGGGTCACCACCACAAGTGACATCTTGTTCTTTTTTCCACTAAAAGTTGTTCTGTAGTGTTAGTTATTACTGTAGATCCATTTGGTATTTTTTTTTAATTCTCATCTACCTCCTCTTACTCTCATTTTTTCCACTCACCTTCTCTCTGGCCATTCTCTCTGCACCACTATTCCAGTTCTCAGGTGTTTGGGGATTCCCACTCGTAGTGTCACGAACTTCGACTCTGCCCACGATACAGATGTTTCTATGACAATCGATGTGTATGTTGATGAGAAGATGAGGCCGATTGAGAACCTCAACAATGACTCAGTTTGGTACAAGCACACTATTCTCATGTATTACATTTCACTGCTTTTATTTGCACAAGTGTATTTCAACTTGAAAGCAAAAAGAGAGGAAGAAATTGTATGTAAATTATCTTTTTTAATCTTTTACACTATGGAAAATCTTTGCAAACTATCAACTACCAACTACCCCCCCCCCACCCCATTTCTTTTTAATTTAGCCATGGTGACAGGCATAAAGCAAGCTTTACAGACCTCTATGCACAAAAAATACAAAAGTAAATCCCTTCATGCAGCTTTTTTAAAATAGAAAGACATAGAAAGAGTAGGCTAATTGGCATTTCCAAATTGCTGGAAAGTATGTGAGTGAGGGTGAGCTTGTTTGGTCTGCGATGGATTGGTACCCTGTCCAAGGTGTACCCTGCCACCACATGTCTGAGATTCTTGGGATAGACTTCTGGCCTCCCTTTACATGATAATCAGTGTGGAGTGAGTGAGTGAGTGAGTGAAGTCTAAGAATGAACATAAAAGCCTGGACACTATGGGATCAGCCTTTTATTTATCTCTAAGTCTCCATGTGCAGGAACTTTCATGTGTGGAACGAATGCTGGATGGCACGTCCTGACTTACCAGTTGGCATGGGCGGTTGGCAGGCGGTGGATGCCACGCCTCAAGAGACGAGTCAGGGTATGTTCCGCTGTGGCCCTACACCTGTGGCTGCCATCCTTGATGGACTGGTTTATACCAGATTCGATGCTCACTTTGTCTTTCCAGAGGTAAGAACACATCCTTTATATTTTATTTTAATTGATTTTCATCAAGCTTTAGCTAAAAGTCCTTCATTGTCCAACAAACCCCAAAAAACCTACCAAGAACCATTTAGTTAGTACAGTTTTTATTAAAGACGGGTGGTCCGTGGTACAGACTTGAAGTTATTAATAAAAAAATATTGTCTTAATATTTAAAACATACCACACACTTAAAGTGCCTTGGAATTTTTTTAGAAAAAAACCTGAGCCAAAATGTTAACACAACTGCTGCTTACCAATATTTTTTTTTTAAAGTTTATTATACAACAGTTAGTTCCAACCAAGTAATCTGATGGGACAAAAGGCTTTACATGAGTGGTGTTAATAGACAGTAACACCATTGGAATGTTTAACTATATATACTATATACTGAACAAAAATATAAATGCAACACTTTTGTTTTTGCTCCCATTTTTTATGAGATGAACTCAAAGATCTGAAACATTTTCTACATATACAAAATAACCATCTCTCTCAAATATTGTTCACAAATCTGTCAAAATCTGTGATAGTAATCACTTCGCCTTTGCCGAGATAATCCATCCATCATAAAATGGGAGCAAAACCAAGGGTTGCGTTTATATTTTTGTTCAGTATGACAAACATCAATTACACTAGCTCTGGTCTACACTACTACACTGGGTCTGTCACTGAAGCACTTTCAGCAAGAAAACACATCTGTTAACATCAAGTCTTCTTAAACAACATTGCTTAATAATAGTCATTCTAACACCTTTTCTAGGTGAGCTATAAAGATACAGTGGAAGTGTGGATTGCGAGCAACTTGGTGTGCGAGTGTTTTGCAACATTTTAAAATGAATTTTAACCGTAAATTAGAGAAATCTTGACATATAAGTCAATGGTTCTTCTCCCTCGTGCACTATAGGATTATGGGTAATCATCTTACATGCTTAGTCTCTGTTCGCGTACGTGACTCATATTCAACATTCGTGCATGCACTGTTTATTATAACATTGTGATCACATGAGTGTGCTGCTTAAAGCAAAACATCATTAGAGAGGTTCCTTGTTAAGACAGAGCAGGAAACTATTTCTGTTAATGTGTGTGTGTGTGTGTGTGAAAGGCGTCCTACACAGTAGCTCCCTCACACCTCCTCTTGTGTGCGTGTGCACCTGAAGTAAGATGAGAGGAGGGTGGGGTCTACTGTTTAGGATGACTTTCTCTCTCTCTCTCACAGTAGCCCCCTCCCTCCTCTCATCTTACTTCAGCTTCACACACACGCACGTGTGCACATAATACACACAAACACACACAAACGGAAGCACTGCTCTGTCTGGATTTTTTTCAGAGGTAAAGTGCAGGTCAATTTGCATTATTTTTACTGTATATTTTGTATAAATTATTTTAACATTTATAGGTTTAGGTTGTAGAACAAATCGAGTTTACATTAATACTTATGTGAAAATTTTGCTTTGGTATACGAGTGTTTTAATATAAAAGCACGCTTCTGGAACAAATTATGCTCGCAATCTAAGGTTTAACTATAATTAGCTTGTAATGCTGGGCTAAATCTCCAATCTCTCCCTAACTTCTAATCTAGGGCACTACTTAATGGGTGGGAAATAGGATTGTACAAAAGCTCACTAGCTTTTCATTTAAAGCTATTTGGAATTTAATCCCAGAATCCAAAAGTTAATGGAGCTGATATTCTAAAGCAGATGGAAATATAAAGAGGAACATACACAATTTTCCATCACCTCCATGGTTTATTCTCCTCACCTTTTGGCTACATACTATCAGAAAATGTTCCAAATTTCAAATACAGGTCACTAACTGTCAGTTGTCATGTGTTGTCAAAAATAACTGGTTAAACAAGGAAACAATAATAATCTGTTGATGATAAATAGTGTGTACTCATGGTCATGCTGTTGTGCTGAATATCATCACAACCCACAAATCAAAGTGACTGCATTTTGTGTGTTTGCACTGTAGGTGAATAGTGACAGGATCTACTGGCAAAAACAAGCTACTGGCAAGTTCAGTCAGATTGGCATCGATAAGAATGTAGTGGGGCACTTCATTAGCACTAAGGCTGTTGGCTGTGACAAAAGAGAGGACATCACGCACCTCTACAAATACCCAGAAGGTGAAAACACTGAACACATAATGTTTCAATCTGTGGGTTAATTTTGGGTAAATTTTTTTGTCTTATCCTTTTTATCATTAGGGTCTGAAAGAGTACGAATCGCTCTTGAAACTGCTTCCCGCTACGGCTCCAAGCCTAATGTCTACCCCTCTGCTGTGATCAATGATGTCACATTAGACGTTGCCATTAAAGGGGAGGAGCCTTTGATAGGTCAAGATGCTTGTCTGGCCTTCACTGTGAAGAACAGCAGCTCTGAGAATCGCAGTGGCAGCATGTTCTGCCATGTGGCAGTCATGTACTATACTGGTGTGATAAAAGGCAAGGTGAAGGAGGAGGAAATGGCAGTGAAGCTCAAACCTAATGAAGGTGGGAAACTATTCAGGTCTGCTTGCTTTGGTTCTGTCTTAGTTACAGGAAGCTGGCGTGTTTAAATCTCAGCACCGCTACAACAGACTGATATATTGTGTTCTTGGACTGTAACTGTAATCTATAACTATATCCTATTTGAGCAAAGAGTTTCTCTCTCTCTCCTTTTATAGTCAAGACACTGGATTGGACCATTCCATATGCCAAATACAAGGACCTGCTGGTGGACCATGCAGCAATGCTGCTCACTGTGACTGGACGAGTCAGTGAGACTCAACAGGTTTTGGCAACTCGGTTCAACTTCCACCTGCGCTCACCTGACATTACTATCACCGTAAGTTCTCAAGTGACTCCCATTTTGTGTTTCCTAATTACGGACTTCAGAAATTCTAAACAGCATTTTGTACATTTTTTCTTGTTTTAAGAAAAGTGAAGCATGCTGTATGAGTATCACAGAGTTATTTAACAGCCCTATATTATGACCTATAACCATTGCAACTTATGTTTATCTGTTATAAATCTAAGCAGTTGAGGGCCTTCCTCAAGGGCCCAACAGTGCCAGATTGGTTGTAGTGGGGTTTGAACCTGGGACCTTCTGATAAGTAGTTCTAGGCCTTAACCAATGATCTTCCCCTGCCTTGCATTGGTTCAAACTAGGAAATATCTAACTCAATTTTGTTTCTTCCGTGTTTTCCAATGAGACACTATTTTAACTTGTGTTACAGAAGTTTGAATTGTCTTTAGTAAACATTGAAGAGATGTTTATATAAAGGTTTTAATTGTGATTCTTCTTAACAGCCTGTAGGAGACGCAGTGGTGGGGAAAGAGATGGCAGCTAATATCACCTTTCAGAATCCACTGCAGTGTGTCCTGAAGAATGTCAAGTTCCACATTGAGGGCTTGGGCTTGCTGAAGGCAAAAGATGTTTGCTACGGGTAGGTACACAGTGAAACCTTGGATTGCAAGTACCCTGTGTTTGACTGATGGCACTTAATTAGTAATCTAGCAACCTAGTATACGTATATATATCCAATGATTAAAACTTCAAAGCACTTATCGTAAGTCACTCTGGATAAGAGCCTCTGCAAAATGCCTAAATGTAAATGTAAACTTGGTCTGCAAGCGTTTTGCAAGATGAGCAAAATGTTTAAATGGACTTTTAACTTGATAAACGAGCGAGTACAGAGTACTGTAGTACAACTGAGCCTCTCTCTGACTTGCACGCTGTCAGATTGTGGGTAATTGTCTCCTATGCTCAGTCTCAGTGTGTGCGTCACTCGTATAGTAAACATCCACATGTTCTGTTTACAATAACTTTGTGACCATGTGTGTGCAAATATTTTTTAATTATTTTCTGTTCAGGTGTAGTGACTGTTCTTTAATAACTGTACAGCAGCTACAACCTCTAGGAAGAAAAAAAAGGTTAAAAAGTCTGTAGCAGTGCGATAGGTCAGCGACCAGGGAGATCAATCTGTTTAACGCAACTGGCATTTCCGCAAAAGAAGGCAAAATGCAAGAGTGTTAGGTTTAAAAGAAGAAGAAGTGTGTCCAAGATAAGTTTCAAGCTAAGAGAAGAGGAGTTATTGCTTGTTGTGTCCGCCGCATCTTGATACTCTTAATGGTCCTGGCCCGATCGACCAGGGGAGACAAAGACACCTGCGCAGACTGAAGATCTCGGTTTATTCTCAGCAAAGAGAGCACATTTAAAATGGTGCTGTGACCCGAAAATTAAAAGACCTAGTCATTAACATGTCAGTCATAGAGGGAGACCCGGCGACAGACAGGAGAGAGGACAAATATTTGCATTCTCCTGATTAAATAGATATAGAAAGTGTTACCACATAAGGCACCAAGTAACACAGTGAGGGGGCTGCTCTCAGGGCACAGAAATCTTCTCATTAGATTATGATGTCCTACAATATTATAAAACCTTGAAAGAGTCATTAGAGAGGGTCATGTTAAAGATTCTAGTTTCCATAGACTCTGATTCTTTGAAGGAGTGCAGTGATTCCGTTAGTTTGTGTGTGTTTATGTGCGTGTCATCCTAAGTCATCCTACGCAGTAGCCCCCCAATCTCCTCTCCTCCTCTCGCCGGTCTAAATCACTACAGCTACTATTCTTTTCAAAGGTAAAGTGCAGGTTAATTTGTTTTATTTTTACTTTATATTTTATATTTATAATTTCTATATGAATATTTTTGGGTTGWGGAATGAATTGTCAGAGTTTCTATTATTTCTCATGGGGGAAATTCACTTTGATATACGAGTGATTGATATACAAGCATGCTTCCGGAAATAATTATGCTCGCAATCGAGGGTTTAATTTGATTTTTAATACCTGTTTCTTAACTAAAACCCAAAATGATAACGACTGAGAACTTTATGTATCGCTTTCATCTAGTTGGAAATTTTGACAGCTTTCTGACTGTGCCAAAGAAATTATCAAGAAATAATTAAAATCTATTCAGTTTATTTTTAAATGAAATTGCATAGATATTCATTTGACACTGATTAATTTTTTCCTTCCACTGCAGTGATGTGGCCAGTCTGGCGACCGTCACCCTGAACGAGAAGTTCACTCCAACCTTAGTCGGTCCACAGAAGCTTCTCGCCTCTCTGGACTGCCAGCAGCTCACACAGGTTCATGGTGTAGCCGACATCCTCGTTAAGGAGAAGTGAAAAGTTTAAAGAATGCAAACTCAAATGTGCAAAAAAAGAAAAGATGATAAGCTGATGATGTTATGCCAGATGCGGGAAAATATACACATGAGGATGCCATCCTGATTTTCCCATGGAATCACTGTACACTTGAACAAGCTCAGATTTATATGGCTTACATTTCCTGATTAACTCTTCTAATCGGTTTGGCACCAATATACAATATTCTGATAAATAATAAACCACATAATGGAAAGTATCCATAAACAAAAATTGAATTATTGAGTTTGTAGATTTATACTTAGTTTCATAGGTTTCATATTTTCATTTACATTTATAGCAATTGGCAGACATCCTTATATAGAATGACTTACCAAAATGCCCTGGTTTTACATATTCTTTTATTTTTGGTAAATATCTTGAGATACAAATCTAATTGTTCCACGTGTTTGAGTCCATGTGAAAAATTAAAAGGTACTTTTTTCTTCATACAGACAATTTCGCACATTTCATAATTCTAGAAATGTTCCATGCATTGTTTTTGCCAACATTTGCTTCTCTGCTTCTTTTTGTTAATGCATATAATAATAATAATAAACAGCCAAACATAATGAATTACTTGCTTTCCATGAGCTCAATTTCTGTTACAACCAACTGCTGTACACTTAGTTTAAAGGGAACATAAATATAGTATAATGCACAATTCTATGCATTTCATCAATCTTTTAAGAAAATCGCCGCTGAATTTACTAAAAGCTCATGTTAAAGTTGGTGGGCTGCCTTTCAAGGTAGTTAGTGCACTGGTGAAGGATGCTACTGTTTTATTACGATTTATAGTTTTGTAGTGCACATTATTAGCATTACGCATACAGTTCAGTTATGAGGCATTTAGTGCATGTGTAATGCTTTGAAAAACTGCTATACAGATCATGTAATTACCACTTTAATTTAGATTAAAACATCATTCATTTGGCCTGACACACTTGGTGCTTCACAGTACTCAATATTATGTTGGCGCTTTTGACAAATCCTCACATGAATCATTGAGGAAAGATTTATTTAATAATTCTTAAAGTGTTCTGGAAACCTAATGCATGTATCCTTTGGGTGTTTTTGAATTTCTTTAGTTTTAGAATAGTTAACAAAAAGTGACAGCAACACTTACTGCACTTACTGCGTCACCACTTTCACTTTCACTGGGCATGTAATGGGTTTGGCTTGGCATTTGTTACTACTGTAAATTGCACAATAAACCTCATAAGCAATGAAAGTATCTCTATTTTTTCCCCTCTAACTACTTCAGATTTCTAAACAGTGTAAAAGAGTGATCAGCCTGAAAATTAATCATATCTCCAAATTGATATATATATATTTTTTTTTCTATTATAAAACTTTATAATTTTATATGCAAATTATTATTTTTTGAGAAAATGTATTGAGCAAAAAAATTGAGACTTCTGTTAAAGCTACAGTTAGGCACATTCCAAAACTGTAAAACTAGAGTGTAAAAGCATGTGACTTGTGCTGTATACATGCAGTAGAGCTGTATACATGCAGGAGGAAAATGACAGTGTTAAGTCTCAGACCACATCATTCAGGTTTACATACCATAGCACAGTTTCTACATTTTCTCAGGGGCCTGTCACGACAAGTTTCTGAATCATGCCTTGATGTGCTTAAATTATCTCCTGTTAGCCCTAAGCTATCTCCTGTTAGCCTAGAGCTATCACCTGTTTGCCATGCTAGCCCAGAGCTACCTCCTGTTAGCTCTATTAGCTATTTTTGCCAGCGTGACACTGCACTGGCTCATATGGCAAGAGTTGCCCAGTCAGTTTTCCTAGCTAATGCTTACATCTTTAAAAATATTTTGTGGTGATGTATGACTTTATTAATAGTTAAAGACAGAACCAAACAAAGAATACATAGAAACAAAACATAAAATGTTAAACAGAGCAGAAAGCACCTATGAACAGAACATAAAACCCAAAAGCGCCGCTAATGGAGCGCTAATGGAGTCCACAAGTCCAAAGACCTAAACACAAAATATCCCCAAGATGCAATATTTAAGTGGCACACAACGCACTCCAGAGAACAGCTCTGACAAATATGTTTTAATAACTGGGTCTATACCAAGAGGCAAAAGTAAAAACTAAACTTCAATTGAAAATAAATATTCAATTACTGAATGCTGATTACTTGTAACGGCAAACAGACTCAAACAGGCAGAGATCGTGAGAAAACCTGGGCGGGCAATTTATTAACGGTTTGTGAGAAAATGAAACGGTGAATCTGGAGACCGGAGTGTCTTAACTGAAATGGCGGTAAAGGAGCTGGTGGAGGTTTGCAGTAGCACAGAGACACACACCGCAGGAGAAATGCCAGCACAGGCTTCCAGTATCCGTAGTTTCTGGTGCTGCACATCTCGTATCTTCACACCATAGACAATTGCGTTAGCAATAAGTTTGATGTGTCACATGACCCTCTTCCTATTGAAAAAACAAAAGGTGGATTGCCACCCTGTCCAGGGTGTTCCCTGTTTCGTGCCACAAGTCTCCTGGGATAGACTCCAGGCCACCAGCGACCCTGTATACAGGATAAAGCATTATAGGTCGATTATAGCATTAAGATGAGTGAGAGTGAGCAAGCTTTGATGAGCCCTTTCTTTTTAGTATGGCAGGTTCGACTGGTTTGACTTCATTTAGAGAACGCAGTTTCATTTTCGAATTTTGAACTATCTTCAGTTTTCAGTGTCTTAATAGATTTTACATATTAAGGGCAGGATTGTATCCCACACCAGTTCTGGAACTGTCACTTGTGTGCCTTGTTTGAATTGCGTGACATGCTGTGTATATAATATATACTATATCTGTTCCTGTGTCTGTAAGAAATAACCATGTTTGCGTGTTGCCATTTGTTATGCATGTAAAAGCTTTATAGTCCTTTTTTTTAGTAAACATATGTTTTCTTAAAAACTTTTTAGTCAACTAAAGTAAATAAATAACATGATATAATTATCTCGTGGTCTTGATTTAAATGTTTAATTATACCACATTGTGTTTTTTTTTTTTTTGGTTTAATTCTTTCACTTCATCTAATATGGTATAGTTTCTATAGTAACAGTTCACAGTTTTTTTTTTCTGTGGGGCTACGCAAAGAAGAAGTCAAGTCAAGTAATCTTTTATTGTCATTCCAACCATATACAGTTCAGTACACAGTGAAACGAAACAACGTTTCTCCAGGACCAAGGTGCTACATACATGCAACAACATAAATTAACAAGACACTTTACCGGAACCAGTTAGCTGACTAATTAATCTAATTAGCTGACTGGGTTAGTCAGAAACTATCAATTTCTACACAAAAAATCCACAATGGGCAACAGTCAACAAAGTGCACATGCAAATGTGCAAACAAAGAGCTAGATGACAAAAAACAATGTAACATGTTACAGTACTTTTTTTTGGTGATGAGGTATGAGTTGAGGTAGTGGTAAGAACAGCAGTAAGCAATTGACATTGTGACAAAAATATTTTGGGCAAATAGCAAGTGTACAAATACTTGCTAAGAGCAGTTCAGGTAGGTGGGTATTGACAAATTAAGATGGTTGTAGATCAGTGTGATTGTACATGTGTGTGTTTATCAGTTCAGTCCTGATGTTATTTAGTTTGTCTGAATGGCTTTTGGGTAAAAACTGTTACACAGTCTGGATGTGAGGCCCGAATGCTTCGGTACCTTTATCCAGATGGCAGGAGGGTGAAGAGTGAGTGTGAGGGTTGTGTCCGGTCAGCCACAATGCTGGTGGCTTTGCAGATGCAGCGTGTGGTGTATATGTCTTTGATAGAGGGAAAAGAGACTCTGATGATCTTCTCAGCTGTCCTCACTATCTGCTGTAGGGACTTGCAGTCTGATATGGTACAATTCCCAAACCAGACAGTGATGCAGCTGCTCAGGATGCTCTCCATAGTTCCTCTATAGAAGGAGGTGAGGATTGGTGATGGAAGCTGTGCATTTCTCAGCCTTCTCAAGAATAAAAGACATTGTTGGGCTTTCTTATGCAGAAAGCTGGTGTTGAGGGACCAGGTGAGGTTCTCCTCCAGGAATTTTGTGCTCTTGACGATCTCCACAGAAGAGCCGTCGATGCTGAGCGGAGAGTGATCGCTCTGTGTCCTCCTGAAGTCAACAACCATCTCTTTGTCTTATCGACGTTCAGAGACAGGTTATTGTCTTTACACCAGTCCGTTAGCCTCTATATTTCCTTTCTGTACGCTGACTCATTCTTGCTGATGAGACCCACCACGGTCGTGTCATCGAACCCTTGAAGTGCCAGGCCACAGTGATAATCACTATACCACCATGCTGTCCATAATCTCTCTCTCTCTCTCT
>QMIH01000325.1:25333-40245 GCA_003987875.1 Clarias batrachus | reverse complement strand
GTTTTGTCTATACATTGGTCAGAACTCGCTCCCTTAACAATATCCTTAGTTTTCATACACTGGAGGACCCAAAACAAGTCTCAGAAAATTTTCTGTCCGTCTGTTCACCTGTCCAGACAGATTTTGTCACAGCATCACGCAAAAACTGCCCAGAATTCAATGAGATGTTGGCAGTCCTGCGGTAGTTGCCTGAAGTTTAACCTACACCATAAATGAATCTAAATGATGAGTAACAGTGACGTTAGGAGCAGTTATGTGCCAGATTATAAATCACAAGTTATGACAGCATAATACACATGAGTGAAACTGTGGGTGCGTCTTAAATCAACCGCTGGACAATATTTAATGAAGTGTTTGTAGCACTTTGATATCTGCCTGAAGTTTCACCTGCACCATAAGGGAAATCAAAATATTGAGTAAAAGTGCTGTGCTGCACCAGATATTAATTAGAAAAGTTAACTGAATATTTATATTGCGATTAGTTCATATTTTTTACTTAACAGTGTGGAAGTGAATTATAACACACTGAAGTCATTTTAAGACAAAATTACATCTTTATCTGATCTTTTTTGATTTCTCAACTGTGTGATGTCTAAAATCTGATATATATACCCCATATATTCCATATTTGTGATTAATGTTTGGACTTATGTACTCTGTAAGATTAGAAATTACATTAGAAATCCTTCAGCGCCACCTAGTGCTCAAACCTCTTCTACTAATGGAGATTATAATGGAGACCACAGAACACACACACACACACACACTCACACCGACAGCTCTTACGTTTGCAGTGAGTAAATATTATACGTATATATGCAACTTGCATTTATTGTCATGTTTTAATGTCGTTTTTGTCATTTTAATAAAATTTTGAAAATGCCGTCCAAAAGTAAAACATTAAAGTCACACGAATAATGAATCATTGGGAATATAATGAAAAGGACCGGCCATTTAATAATAAAATAAAAACAAATAAATAAATAATATAAATATATACGTTCCGTGTCATAAAGCGGAAGTGACGCCATTGCCATGAGACGGAAGTAGCTGATGTTTGTAGTCTCCTGGCCTGCGACGTCAGTGACCATCGCTCTAAGAGCAAACAGCAGTACAGAGTGAGACATTAAACACCAATAATAATACAAATAAAGAGCTGGAGAGTTTATTTCTGTGCTCTGAGTTAGAGTTTGTCAGACAGCGGGTTAGAGAAGGCCCGGTCTCAGCTCCACTATCAGTAAGTTAAACCTTTAATTCCTTGTTTCCTGATTTCTGAGCTGCTAAAACTAAAGCAGCGGTGACAGTTTGCTGAGTAACGGTGTTGACATGCTGGCAAGAATCCTGTTTCATTTATTATGCCGATTATACATTTAAAATATTCATATAATGTTTTACATTTATAACAATGATAAAAGATGCTTTCAATGGAATCGCCCTGTACAGCACGAGCCCTGTCAGCTGGGTGGTTTCGCGCATGCGCATTGTTTCGCAATGAGGAGTGTAGATGGCTGGTGATTTATTCTGCTCCATTTTTTTTTTTTTTGGTCTTTACAGATTTCAAAGTCGTGTTAAGCCATGGTAAGTGATCTCTCTCTCTCCCCCCGACTTTCTTTGACTGTCCTTCTCTGTCTCTGCATCTCTCTGTCTCTTTGTCACTCTTTCTGTCTCACTGTCTTTAACTGTCTATCTGTGTATTTTATTCTTGTGTGTTTCGTTCACGCTATCTGTCTCTCTGCTTCTCTCTGCCTTGTCCTGTTGCTGTTTCTCTATTTCTGTCCTGGCCTATCTAAATATGTCGGTGCCTCCTTCTTTCTTTCTTTCTTTCTGTACCACTATTTTTATTCCACATTGCCTGCTTTTCTCATGCTTTGTCTCACTATGTCTGTCTTTCTCTTTTCTTTCTCTCTCTCTCTCTCTCTCTCTCTCTGTCTCCTGCTCTGTCTGTCTTTCTATCTGTCTCTCACTCTTTCTTACTCTCTCACACTCTTGTCTGTTCCTGTGTCTCACTCTTCTTCTCTCTGTGTGTCTTCTCTCCCACTCTGTCTGTCTTTTGCTGTCTGTCTCTTGACCCCCCCCCCCCCCCCCGCCCGTCCTTTTTTCCCCTCTTTCTATTCCATCCATTTTCTCATATGGACTCTCTGTTACAGCACGGTCGAGTGAAGGTAAAGTCCACCGCTCAGCAGGAGGAGGAGAAGAGGAAAGAGCGAGAGAAGAAGCTGAAGGTGTACATAACAGTTCGAGATGCCATCTTCAAGAAGGTAGGTCATGAAGCAGAAAAACTGAACTACCACTCTAATAATAATAATAATAATAATAATAATAATAATACTCTTTTTAGTCACTTGTAAGTCATAAGTAGGGTTGGGTATCGTTTGGGTTTTTGTTCGATACCGGTGCCAAAACGATACTTTTAAACCGATACCGGGGCTAAAACGGTGCCTGAACCGATACTTTGCAAAAGCCACAAAATGATGGTGGATGACTCAAGTATACATTTTTATTGAACAAAAAATTAAATGCTTATAATTTAACAATATATTAAAAGTTTAAGTACTAGCTGGAAAGCCATAATTATAAACAGAATCCATGTTTCATTAGTATTTTACAAATCGTTTGACCATTTGTTAGCATGAATGAAAGATTTGCATTTTGCAGTTAACACTACATTAGCCTACTATTAACCTGCGTCATCATAATCGACTCCTTTTTGCTACGGTTGGTATGACTGGGGCTGGGCTCATCCACATCAATAGTGCCAGCTGTTGTCCGCAAGCTGTCAAACATCCCTCTGCTTTTAATTTTATTCCGTGTGCCCTCAAATGTTTCATTAGATTTGACGTGTTTCCTCCTTTACACGCGACTGCTGTAAAACATTTACTGCACGTCGTGTTGTCGGAATCCTTTCTTGTGAAATATAGCCACACTTTCGAACGTTTAGTTTTAGGCATTTTAACGAAAGTTAATTTAGCAAGTTAAGATAGCGCTGAAGTCAGAGCGAGTGTAACGTTAGTTGCTGCGTTCACGCTCATCTCGGATGGTCTCATTTCCTGATGCTTTTAATTTTTTTATCTAATCTAATAAACWTTKAATCTACAAAAATAAAATGGACAGYAGCATTACTGCAACAATGTTTTGGATTTGTATTATCAAAGCTTTCCAAAGATAATTTATTTTTCCGATCATGAATGCCGTATTTAAATTTTACAAGCGATCATGTGTGTTGATGAATCTAATGCTTATTACAACTGTGTCATCATCATAGCCCCAGAGAACAAATATATTAATCGACAGTTCAGGCGTTTAAGTGGCACCGAAATGAGGCATCGTAATTCGCGTTCGGTTTCGGTCCGGTACATACCGGTTATATAGGTTTTCGGTACTCAACCCTAGTCATAAACGTGTTCTATTACTGAACATTGCTGCAGCAGGAATGGTTCTCACTCAGCTCCGTGTCTTTCTCTCACACAGAGGAGCGATAGCGAGCTGGACGAAGAGGCTCTCCAGCTCACGCAGCAGCTCCTGGCTTCTAACCCGGACTTCGCCACACTGTGGAACTACAGGAGAGAGATCCTGCTGCACCTGGAGACCATCAAGTGAGAGAACTCCCAGCTCCCAGCATGCTTTCTTCATCTTCATCCGAGAGAGTTTTTAATCCATGTTGTCGCTTTATTTCCAGAGAGGAGGAGGAAATACAGAAGCTGTACGAAGCCGAGCTGCTGTTCATCGAGTCGTGCCTGAAGGTGAACCCCAAGTCGTACGGGAGCTGGCATCACCGCGGCTGGGTGTCGTCCCGCCTCCCGAAACCCGACTGGCAACGGGAGCTCGGCCTGTGTGATCGCTGCCTCAGCCTGGACGACCGCAACTGTGAGACAGAGAGAGGGATGAGAGAGTGATGTGGTTATTAGAGATAAGAGAAGCAGGAAGGTGGATAAAGGGAGCAAATAAACGAAAGAGGAATATTTAATGTTGTCGTGTTTAAATAAATGAGCAGCGTAGTTCACATGTTTAATAACATTTGTGGGCGGAGCCAGCATTACTATTTCGTATTTCTAACATTTAAAACAACATGACCTTAAAATCACATTTTCACTTTGCGTTCATCGATAATGGTGTGAAATTAAAGGTGCTGCCCTCTGTTGGCTGGGAATGTAATTACAACAATCTGTATTTAGTGAAAGTTCATGTCCCATGGGATGCATTTTAAAAAATGCTGCAGTGCTGAAACATACTGTTCAGAGTCAGAGTGGAGCTGATTTCAGGGACAGAAAAAAACATGTACATACTTTACATTTGAAACAAACACAAGAAAACAAAAAAAAACTGTAAGATTTTTTTATTTTCAGGTATGTTGTTATGAGCTGAGCAGCATGGATGAGCAGCATGCTGAAAATTTATAAATTTTATCTTTAAAATAATTTGTCTTTCAGCTGCAGATTTCTTCTGTCGTTAGTGAGACATTTAAAGAACAGATCAGCATTAGTCCAAACATTTTAATATCTAGTGTCTGTACTTGTTGGTCATTGTTATTCTAATGTCCCGTTCTCTCTCTCTCTCTCTCGCTCTCTCTCAGTTCACTGTTGGGATTACCGCCGTTTGGTGGTAAAGCACTCCAGAGTTTCCGTCGATCAGGAGCTCCGGTTTACAGACCGTCTGATCGGCTCAAACTTTTCCAACTACTCGAGCTGGCACTACCGGAGCACACTGCTGCCCCTGCTGCACCCGCAGCCTGCGCCTGAGCCGGGGTCGGCCTGCCAAAAGCACACGCTCACTCACACCCCGGCCACAGCATCACACAGAGTGTGTGAGGAGCAGCTGCTCAAAGGTTAGAGTGCGCACACATACACACATATACACACACAGTATCTAAAAACACAGGTTCAGTTTCATATCCTGTCCAGAGGAGGGCAGTTGTGAGCTCTTATTTAATAAAAATCTGATGATTGGATATATTTATGTCACACAGATTTCTATCTATTTATTTATTTATATTTTTTTTGTTTAGAATATGAACTGGTGCAGAATGCCGTCTTCACGGACCCGAACGACCAGAGTGCCTGGTTTTACTACCGCTGGCTTCTGGGGAGAGGTGTGTGTGTGTGTGTGTGTGTGTGTGTGTGTGTGTGTCTCTCTCTCTCTCTGTGGGTATATGGAGGGGGTTATGTGGGTGTATAGGCATGTGTGTTTATGATTGTGTGTGTGTGTGTGTGAGAGATTGATTATGTTGAAGAATTTTAGCTTATTGTCAATGATTATGATCACATGGTTCTATTTCCTGGCCCCGCCCCCTGTGCCAGCCGAGCGCGAGGAGCTGATCAGCTGTGTGTACGTGAGCCGAGAGGGAGAGCGAGTCGCTGTGGCGTTCTCCAAACCCGTTAACGTGAGACATTTATCACGTGTTTAAAAGAGATGTAGCGTTCAAATGTCACTTCAACACCTCTAGAATCTCTCTCTCTCTCTCTCTCTCTCTCTCTCTCTCTCAGGTTGTGAGTTTGATGTTGGTGTTGGACGGTCAGCCTCAGCAGGTTGAGTGGAGGAGCGTCCATCCTCGATTTCGCCACAGCCCCGTCTGGGTAGTTCATTTTCATTTTGAATTAAAAATGAAAACATTTTTCTCAAGTTCTGAAACACAAGTGTAACATTGGACAAAACAAGCTTAACGAAATTAAAGTCACCAGATTGTTAAATTCAGTCATTAGCGAATGAGGTAGTTGATTGTAATTGTCACACAAAACATAAAACAGGAAGAGGGCAAATATTTTTTCACAGCCCTGTATGTTTGTGTAATAATAAGATTTATTTAATTATTTGAATCTTTTAAGTGTAATATGCAAAAACAAACAAAAAAACAAAGATAACGAGAGTAAATGCAAATTCTGATGATTTTACCAAATTGGAGGTTTTTACATGTTGGACCCTCCGATAAGAAACTTTTACAAAGAAAAGCTGGGCCTAAATTGCTTGACGCTTGATTGCAGTTGTTTCCACCATTAGGTTTAGGGAGCAATTACTTTTTCACGTAGGGTCAGGAAGGTTGTTAGACAACTTTTTTTTTCAATTAATAGATGAAACCATCATATTTTGTATTTACTCAGGTTATTTTTGTGTAAAATTGGAGTAAATTTTGAGTAAATTTGTCTCTCTCTCTCTCAGTTGTGTGAGCTTCCGCCCGGATCCATCAGCGACATCAACAACGAACACAACCTGACGGTGCACTGGATGGAGAAACACACACACCGAGACTGCGCTCTCTACACAGGTGTGTGTGTGTGTGTGTTCGGGAAGGATCATTGTGTCATATTGTTCACTAAACAGAAATGTTGTAAACGTTGAGCCAAAACAAGGAGTGTCTGTATTTCAGGACGATCTTATCACAGCCTGAAACGGAAAGTGTCCCGAAGACGCTCGCCATCCTTTACCACGTCCTGCTGAACTCCGCGGTGAATATTCACACTCACTGTTTTTTGTTCGCAGGTCGGACGGAGAGTTGGTGCAGGGAATCCGCCACGGATCAGGAGCTCTTCAGGTCACCAAACACACACATGCACAAACATTCACACACCTGTGTTGTGTGTGCGTGTGAGCACATATTAGAGTCTAGACGATATAAAAATGCTGTCATATAATTCTGAATTTTAAAAAAAAAATTTTTATTGTGGTTATTTTCACTATAAAGTCAATTCGTATATTAATGAATAATATATAATTCAACCGTATGTACAGAAATGAATAAGAATGATAAAACAAAAAATGTTAACTTAGGTATTCTCCCATGTTTGCCTGGCACATCACTAATACACACACTGCTCAACTCTCCGAATTAAAGATGTATTCCGTTTAAATGTTATCTCTAAGAGTTACACAGTAAATGTATCATCATCATCATCAGTTTAATGCCCGTAGGTTTAAAGGATGTTTAAACTGTTTAGTTCAAGAGGTCGTTTAAGGTGATATGAAATGTTTGTGAAAGGTGTGTATAGTCACATGAATAGGGCTTGTTTTTGCATAATAAACATCGAAGAGTTCAAGTGTATGTCGCAAACAAACAGTGCGAGACGTAAGGGTGGCATCAAACACTTCACACAGGACAGCAGTTTAACAAACTATTTTTCTTTAAAAGTAATGTAACCTCTATACGTCCGTTTATGTTTACTGCAATTTGAATGGCCATTCAAGGTTCCTGGCGAATGAAGACATGAGACATTGACAATTACAGAAGGCTTTAAATACAGTCCGGTGATGAGACTCTGAGACACAGTAAAACATGTGAAAGAGCAAACGATTTAAAGAAGTCGTTCCCGTGAACGTTCACCCAGTGGGACAGCTGATCATTGAAAAGCATTGAGAACTGTACACACAATCATTCATCAACATTACAGGCATTCATACGCTGTGTTCTCTTATTCTGCAGTCCCGCTTTGACATGAACACGCTTTTGTATTTTGTATCTCTCTACAATCCTTGCCGTGTGTACGAATGATAATCCTGCAGTTGTCCGTGTGAACATGCGTGTCCTGTGTTACAGGAGCGAGCTGTCCGTAGAGAAGACGTCAGTTCTCCAGTCTGAGCTTCAGTCCTGTACTCAGCTCCTGGAACTCGAGCCTCAGAATAAATGTGAGTCTCTGATGTGCTTGATAGTATGATGTATTTCATATTGTGTGCGTATAAACCTCTTGGTCTTGTCTTTTCGTCTGACGCTTTTTGCCTCCCTCAGGGTGCCTGCTAACGATAATCCTCCTGATGAGAGCTCTGGATCCTTTAGGGCACGAGAAAGAGACGCTCGCTCACTTCCAGACGCTGAAGGTTTCATTTTATGTTACCAAGTTGTTTCAAATTAAGGTCTTTAGCAAAACGTAGATGATATAATAGCATGAGACTGATATTGTAAAAATCAGTTAACAGTACGCTGTTTTTGTGCTACCTGGTAATGCGTTTAAATGTGGAACATGTACCGTCATGTCTGTATAATGCAAGTTTTTACACCTTCTTACAGGAAGTCGACCCCATGCGCAGCACGTACTACAGCGATCTGTGCAGTAAGTTCATGATCGAGAACACTATTCTGAAAATGGAGTACGCCGAGGTGCGGGTCGTGAGCCTGTCGGATAAGGTCAGTGTGTAACGCAGCCACCGGGGAACTGACACGACTCTGAAAATGAGAAATTCTCCCTGAGTGCGTACTGTGTTGCGAGTTCACATTTCTGTCTCTCTTTCTCACACACTGAAGGACCTGAGCACGCTGTGCCACCTGGACCAGCTCCTACTGGTCACTCATATCAACCTGTGCTCCAATCAGCTCGTGAAGCTGCCGCCGCAGTTCGCCATGCTGCACTGCCTAGAGGTAAACTCGCTATCCGTTTAGAATTTGGACTAAAGTCATTTATGTGACTGGCTTTGTGACGGACGCGTGTTGTTTAGGTTCTGGAGGTGGACGATAACGCTATAGAGAATCTGGAAGGTCTGTACAATCTGCCCAATCTGGAGGAAGTGTCTTTGAAAAACAATCGTATCCTTTTATAACAAACCGGTGATGAAGGTTATACGTGATTCCCGAAAGCCTGACATGAATAAGTGTCTCTGTATCAAAGGGTGCGGCTGGACAACATACTCACGTACGCACACAGATACAATCTGCTTTTTTTTAATTGATTGCTTGTTGCTTGTTAATAAGTTCGTTGTTAAAAGAAAGGTGTGAGTATGAGGATTATTTTGGACAGATATGTAACAAAAACGGATAATTATCTGTTTTCTTTTTAATACAAGATATAGTTTTTCTCAACTCGGGTGACAGAAATCTCGAAAGTCTCTGACTTGTCACCGCTAGCAACGTGCCCGAAGCTCACCAGGCTGGATCTCCGTGGCAACCCGGTCACCAAGACCGCCGACATCCATGCGGAGCTGGCCGAGCTGCTACCATCGATCACTGATCTTTTACTTTGATTCGCTCACAATAATAGGAAACGTGTGTATCTGAATGAGCGTGTGAGGATGTTTTGTGTGTCACCTTGCCTATTTATTTCTCTGCGGAGCCTCGTCTAAAGTGAACACTCGTTTTAGTACTGTAAAACTCACACTGGCATCTAAAAACCTTAAGATTATTCGGTTGCGTGTGCGTAAACGTTTATTTACTCCTAACTCTGATTGTTCAGAAAGTATTTTCTCAATCATTTTCATTAACAGCAGGTTTATATTCATATACGTAATAGTTTCTACAGTAACAGATGATGTACTGAAGAGCAGACGCTTCTTATTAACTGGTTAAAAAATTTCATCACAGACATGGTGGAAGTTTCTGTCAGGAGTCTTCAGCGTCTGCGTTTTATAAACGTTTTATCTTATTAATTATGAACGAGATGACCACATAGACGCTGGTGAATGAATGAGCGAATGTTGGTACTAAACTGGTCAGATGTTTCACAGTGTAACATTAAATTAATGAAAAGTGTGAGAAGGGGCATAAAATAACCAGAGTCAAGTTGCTACGGTTTAAAAAAGAAATAAAACACCTCAGAGTGTGAAGTTATAGGAAAAGAATAAACTATTCAGGTGGTAATAAATCTAATTCACATGAGGCTGCATGATTACTTTCCTGTAAAGGGATACAACCAAGTGCTGTCTGTTCCTTGTGTTTCAGATTCTGCATGCTGAAATGAGTGCGAGTGTGTCTAGTAACATTCCTCGACTTTTCTGTGTTTGAAAAAATAGAGAGGTTGCTTTCCCTCTGGTGGCAAGGTGGTGTAGTGGTTAGCACCTCCAGGGTCTGGGTTCGATTCCGAGCCAGGCTCGAGTCTCATCTCTGTGTGCATGGAGTTTGCATGGTATCTCCGTGCTTGGTGGGTTTCCTCCGGTTACCCCCGTTTCCTCCCACAGTCCAAAGACCTGCAGATTAGGTTAATTGGCGTTCCCAAATTGCTCGTAGTGTGTGAGTGTATGTGTCCTGTGATGGATTGGCACCCTGTCCAGGATGTACCCTGCCTTGTGCCCTAAGCCTCCTGGGATAGGCTCCAGCCCCCCCCGTGACCCTGCGTACAGAATTAAGCGGTATAGATGATGAGCGAGAGTGAATGACTGAGTGGTTTCCCTCTAATGATCAAGGAAGTTCACAATGGAGTTTGACTGAGTTACTCGCCTGAGCCACGAGAATACTGTACAAGAAAACATTAACCACTTAAGTACTGTGTGTGTGTGTGAGCACGCTCTCAAATGTACATGTAAAATCCATAAATAAAGTGTCTCATTAATCTGGGTTATGGCTTTATTTTCATTTTACAAAGCAAAGTCCTAAGCCAACAAGTCTGTGTATTGATGTAAATTGTAATAAATTAAGTTGTGTAATTAATGAACCGAGCTTGTGCTAACTTACTATAGTCTAGCTTTCATCATGTAGAAGGAGTTTGAAAACAAGGAGAAAGAGAGACTTGGTTTACGAGTACTGAGTATCATGTATCACGCATGCGCTTCTTGTTTTGAAAACATCTCTTTTGTGTTTGTAAGCGAGTATGTACATCGTGCGTGTACTGTTTATTATAACACACGTGTTTGCGTGCATATAAAGCAAAAGAAAGTCTCATAATAGAGGTTAATTCAATTAAATTGTATTTGTGTAACAATTTTCATCTTCACAAAGCTGCTTTACACGATCAAAAGAATTATTTAAGTTTGTATGAAATGTGAATGTGTATGAATCAAAAAATTGTCAGATAGTCCTTGATCTGCTGAGGGCGACAGTGGCAAGGAAAAACTCCCTGAGATTTGGCACGTAGGAAGAAACCAGACTCAACAGGGAACCCATCCTCATTTGGGTGAAACAGAAAGCAGGAATTGATCTGCATTCATACTGTGTTTTAGGTGGCAGGCAGTTCAGTATAATAGTTGTTAATAGATGTTAATTGATGTTAATATGGAGTCCAGGAAGTTATTGGAGGCTCAGGTAGACGTAGGAAATTCCAGTTCTAAATTTTCGAGCAACTGTAGCCAAGTCCGCAGAGAAACAGCTGTCAACATCATGCGAGGCCAGAACTGTCTTCCTAGTAGAGTGAAATCATCCCCAGACATCGGACGCATCCCAAAGAGACACACGGGACATCCATGTGACGAGATCTCAAACCAGAAGTGGGGCACCAGGATGAGTCAGGGAGGTCCAGAGGGAAGAGGGATCAATGGCAGCTCTGGAGTGACGTGTAGTTTGACAGAGAGAGGGAAAGAGGGGGGAGAGCAGAAGAGGAGAGATAACAGTTAGGCATGGTCATAGTTACATAATGTATAAGGTGAATGTATATTTAGTGTAAAGTGCAAACAGGAACTCCGGCAGGACTAACTATAACAGCATAACTAAAAGGGAGAGCCAGAAGGAAACACAGACATGAGGGCTGCCTGAGATGTAAAGCGACCAATCACCTCACCGTCAACAAACCTGAGTGATCAATGAGAGTGGGGAGGACAGCATCTAAACATACCAGTTCACCAGAATACTCTACGTCCATGAGTCCCCCAGATCTGATCCTTTACCTAAGGCAAATCTACTTACAAAATGCTTGGTTAAATAAATAGGTTTTTTGTCTAGACGTAAACACTGAGACTGTGTCTGAATTCTGAACACTATTTGGAAGACTATTCCATAAGTTTGGGGCTTTGTAAGAAAAAGCTCTGCCCCCTGCTATAGTTTTAATAATACGTGGTACTGACAGGCAGCCTGCATTCTTTGATCGAAGTAGGCGTGGCGGATCGTAAGACACTAACAGTTCACTCAGATACTGCGGCGCGAGACCATTTAGTGCTTTATATGTCAAAAGTAGAATTTTAAAATCAAAGTGAAATTTTACAGGGAGTCAATGAAGTGAAGATAAGATAGGGGTGACATGCTCATATCTTCTATTTCTAGTGAGGACTCTGGCTGCTGCATTCTGTACTAATTGAAGCCTGTTTATGCACCTAGTTGAACAACCAGACAGTAAAGTGTTGCAATAGTCCAACCTTGAGGTGATAAAAGCATGAACTAGAGGTGCAGGTTTCCGCATTGTTTAGTGACAATATATTCCTTAACTTTGCAATATTTCTGAGGTGAAAGAAAGCTATCCTGGTGATATTGTCTACATGATCTTCAAATGAAAGACTAGAATCTATAATCACATCAAGGTCTTTTACTGTTGCACTAGATAGAATAGAAAGGCCATCTAAAATTACAGTTTGATCTAAAATCTTGCTTCTAGCTGCTTGCGGTCCTATGACTAGAACTTCTGTCTTATCAGAATTAAACAGAAGGAAGTTAATTAGCATCCAGTCTCTTATATCCTTTACACATTGCTCAACTTTAGCAAACTATTTTTTTCTCATCTGGTTTTGCTGAGACGTATAACTGTGTCGTCAGCATAACAGTGAAAATTAATATCATGCTTACGCATTATGTTGCCCAAAGGAAGCATGTAAAGCTAAAAAAGCAGTGGGCCTAAAACCGAACCCTGTGGGCCACCAAACTCCACTAGAAATCATGCAGAATAATCACCATTTCAATCTACACACTGATAACGATCAGTCAAATAGGATCTGAGCCAGGAGAGGGCTGTTCCCTTAATTCCTACTACCTTTTCTAATCTGTGAAGGAGAACACTATGATCAATTCTGTCAAAAGCTGCACTGAGGTTGAGTAACACAAGCATAGTTACGAAACCCTGATCAGAGGCCAATAAAAGGTCATTTACTACTTTAAAGAGTGCTGTCTCTGTGCTGTGATGAGGCCTCAATCCTGACTGATACAGTTCATGTATGTTATTTCTATGTAGATATGAGCATAGCTGCTCCACAACTATATTTTCCAGAATCTTAGATATAAAGGTGAGGTTTGATATCAGCCTGTAATTGGACATCTGACCGGGGTCGAGGTCGGACTTCTTAATTATCGGTTTAATAACTGTTAATTTAAAAGATTTTGGAAACATACCCAATGCTGATTGAAGAATTAATAATTTTCAACAGGAGTTCTGTTATTTCTGGCACTCTGTTTGAGAAAATGTGTCGGTATAGGATACAGGTTGATGAATTTGCAGAAGAGATGGGTGAAATTAGTTCATTCTCTTCAAGGGGAGTAAAGTATTCTACGTTCCGATCTGACRTGGTTAGTTTAACATCTGCATCAATTAAATCGTCCGGTTTCAAAGCCTCAATTTTATGCCTAATGTTTACAATTTTATTATTAAAGAAGTTCATGAAGTCCTCACTACTGTATTGTTGTTGTGGAGATTTCTGCAGTGGTCTTATTTCTGGTTAATTTGGCTACGGTATTAAATAAAAGGATTTTTTTTTAGTTTCTATAAGAGTGGCGAGAAACGTTGATCTAGCTACACTAAGAGCTTTTCGATAGTTCATGATGCTCTCTTTCCATGCTATTTGAAATTCCTGGTTTGGTTTGATGCCATTTACGTTCTAATTTCCGAGCGGTCTGTTTTAAAGTGCGCGTGTGATCATTATACCAGGGAGCGACTTTCTTATCTGTAATCAATTTCCTTTTAACTGGAGCTCCATTATCTAAGGTATAACGAAATGTTGACTCAATCACCTGATCAAGTTCTGTGGAGTCAGATGGCGATCTGATCAAAGTAGGTAATTCTGGGAGATTACTGATAAAGCTCTGGGTGGTAGTTGATGTGAATGTATGTTTAAGGCGGTGCTGGGCGTACATTATTACTATGTCAAACTTTAATTGAGACAAGATAGTGATCTGAGATAACTTCAGACAGTAGAATTGTGAATTAATTTCTTATACTTAATCCGAAGAATAATATTAAATCTAAAGTGTGACCTGCTTTATGAGTGGGTCCTACTACACATTAATTTAGTATAGAGTCTAGTATAGACATAATTGCTGTTCTCGGAGGGTCTTCTGGATTCCCAAAATGAATATTAAAATCTCCAGCAATTAGAAATGACTAGTTTTGCGAGGAAATCTGCATATTCACAGAGAAATTCCGAGTACGGCCCTGGGGGTCTGTAAATGATAATTAGCGGGATCGACTGAGCAGACTTAATATTTGTAGCTACACTCTTTATGTTACTATAGAGAACTCCAAACGCATAAAATTTGTGTCTGTATTTTTGTACAATAGACAGATGATCATTGTAAATAACTGCGACGCCTCCTCCTCTACCAGTTAGCCGAGGCTGGTGTATGTAGCTGTATCCAGGAGGACTAGCGTCATTTAAAGCTACATACTCATCCTGCGCGATCGATCGATGCGAGCGATTTTGTATTTAACAGTCCTAGCTTCAGATCAGAGGTGCCGGCTGCGCATTCAGTGTGATCTGAGTTTGTGGCATCTATGTTAATAAAATTCCTAAAACAGACTTTCTGAGTCTTTCTAAATTTGTGTTTAGCTCGGGAAACAGACACAGTCTCGATGATGGACCCTGAGTGACGATTCTATGCAACTAGCAGACAGTTGGTGTAGCCTGGTCTGTCTGCTCCCTGGCCTGGGCTCTGGATTGTCACCGATTAACTAGACCTCTTCTGAGACTATGTGTTATACTACAAGAAAGGAGAGCAGTACCTTCCCGAGTTTGATGGACACCGTCCTGCCCTAAGAGGCCAGCTTTGCCCTCAAAGGTCTTCCCTTTGTGAAGGGGCACGGCGTCAAATTATGCGTGCACACACATAAGGACAGGCTGATACAGAGAACGAGCAAATGGATCTCTCGGCTTCACACACACACACACACACACACACACATTACACCCATTACAACCCTAGGTAAAGGTTGTAACTATTTATTTATTTATTAATTAGTCTGAAGACTCTCATTAGTCACCATAAAACAAATGAAATCCAGTCTGATGTAAATCTCAACATTACTGTCTAATCTTCATCTAATACTCACATTTGGTTAATTAGAGTGTCCTGGTGAAGATTACGTTCTCTGTACAGT
>QMIH01000325.1:5700-22482 GCA_003987875.1 Clarias batrachus | reverse complement strand
AAAAAAAAAAAAAAAAAAAAAAAAAAACCCTGGCTGTAATTCATCATGTACATCTGAGCAGTTGAGGGTTAAGGTCTTTGCTCAACGTGTCTAATTGGTGGTGGTATGGTTTGAACCTGGGACTCACTAGCCCACCCAATGCGCTAATTTCCTGTAATGCCTTGATTTCATTCTCATGCTACATTTTTATTTTAAGTTCTTATTGATAACCTCATGGGAAATTTACTATGGCCTTACCAACCAAACACTTGAATTATTATTTTATTTTATATTTCCCTTAGTATGTCTGCAGGAACCAGCAGCGTTAATCCCATGACTGGCCGCACTACCCTCTCACTTCCACGTGGGTAAGAATGTTTATGCTTATTCATAATGGTCATAACTGTTGCAAAAAGTGTGGTTTGAGAATTCAGCTGTGTAATAGTAGGTTTCTTAGCTTCTGCTTGGAAACACTGTGTTGTAGGGTTCTACACTTATCAATTCCCACTGAGGCATTATCCATTTCTTTGAGTACTGTACATAATGTCGCAAAAATGTGTGTGTTTTTTTTTAGATGTGGCTCACACATAATCTTACAAAATGAAACTAAATAATAATATAAATGTGAAGTGAACTTCCTGTTTTGAATCTAAAAGCATAAGTTTTCTTCTAATCCACGTCATTTACTTTGCCTGTCTTAGGACATTCGCGGACACCAGGAGCTACACCATCAGATCATTTCCTGGGAGTAACAGTAAGCAGCTAAGAAATAAGAGATGATTTGCATGAGTTGATTCACTTTTATTCAAATTAATCTCTCTCTCTCTTTCTTTCTCTCTATCTTACTTTCAGTCCCTCCCCTATCAGATGGTCAGTTATCAGTGGCCTCCATAGACCTCCTCAAGTCCAAAACTGGCCAAAACCGCTGGGAGCATCACACGGACCGTTACCAAAGCGATAACCTTATCATCCGTCGAGGGCAGGGCTTTCAAATTAAGTTAGCGTTCTCACGGGTGTTTGACCCCAAATCTGACAAACTACACCTTCAACTCGATCTAGGTAAGGTATATTACTCAAGAGTCATGGCTATTTTGAAGTATCACTTTATATGATGCCCTATGATTAAAGGTGTGGTGGCTCAGGCACTTGAGGCTGTGGGTAACTGGTCAGAGGGTTTGAGCCCCACAAATGCTGGGTTGACAATGCATAGAAGATATTGTGCACTGATTATTTTGGTAATAAATAGTTCCACTGGCCATACCAGTGTCTCTCTGGGAAGTAAGAGCAGTGGCTTCCTGAGTCAGGATGACAATATTGTCTAATACATACAATATTACACAGTGGCACTATGTTTTCTACACTTAAGATCATTTCTGTGTGTGGGTTTTACAGGACCTAATCCATCAATATCAAAAGGCACCCTATTGACTGTTACTGTGGTTGAGAAGTTGCAGAACAATTGCTGGGAGGCCCAGATTATCAATCAAATGGGCAATAGGATAAATCTTTGCGTCAACACCCCACCGACTGCTCCCATTGGTCGCTATAGGCTCAGTGTGATAACATCGACCCCACAAGGAAGCACCACATACAGGTGCAGGTCTGAAAATGATATTTACTTGCTGTTTAACCCGTGGTGTAAAGGTACGTGTGAAGGACAAATATATAATGCAACCAGGAAAATCTTGAATTTGTTCTGAATGCCACACTTCCAGTGCCACAACAGAGTTTCTTTCTACCTGTCTATTTCAGATGACACAGTGTTTCTGGATGATGAAGAGCACAGGATGGAGTATGTTCTGAATGAATATGGAACACTTTATTGTGGAACAAAGAATCAGATTAGTTCGAGGCCTTGGATCTTTGGACAGGTCAATGGTCTTTGGTTTAATCAAGCTACTGTACCTTCTTAAGCAGTGTTTATATATAATGGTTGTGTTTTTGAGATGTGTCCTATTCCACTGCAAAAAATATGTTTTAGCATATTCAAAGAGCTCTCAATCTGTCTCAATCGGACTATTATCCTGTGTGCAGTTTGCTGACGGGATTCTCGCAGCATGTCTGTTCATATTGGAGAAGAGTCAAGCACTTGCTTCAGGTTGGGGAGATCCAGCTACTATTAGCAGACTTGTGTCAGCCATAGTGAGTGCCATTTACATCCACAAAAGTAAAAACAGACAAATGAGCTAAAAATTCTGGCACCATTCAATTTCACATGAGAAGGAGTGCTCTTGTGCTAAACATCAGCATGACAGTGATGTAGCTAGTGTACTGAAAATATTGTACCCATGATGATATACAGTATAATACAACAGCATGATATTGAGTGTGATCTTGCAAACAGTACCACAAACACTATTTATTAACAAAAGATTATGATTTGTTCCTTTATTTAACCAGTTATTTTTCTCCACCCACACATATGCTTGAGTTGGTGCCTGACTGATAGTGACTGAAAGTTAGTTTAAAATAGTTTCAAATTCTTTGCAGTACTATGTAGCCAAAATTTGAGGAAATTAAACCATGGAGTGGTTAAGGGGTTAAAGAGGAGTTTGGATTAAACCTAAATTAAACTTGTGTTAGAAACAAAGTTAAAATTTTAGTCATTAAATAAATGATGCCTCTCGACCAATCAGCTTGCTCTGCTGGAACTAGCTGTTATTTAACTATTACATACACACTTATACTTTCTAAATTATATTAGAAACAACTTTTTCTAACCAGTGCCTCTGATTTATTGGTGCTAGGTCAACTCTCCTGATGATCAAGGTGTGGTGATGGGGAATTGGTCAACGGTCTACGACAATGGGACTGCACCAACGCTGTGGCATGGCAGTTTGGAAATTCTAAGGCAATACCACAAAAGCGGAGGAAAGCCAGTTAAATATGGCCAGTGCTGGGTCTTTTCCGGGGTCACCACCACAAGTGACATCTTGTTCTTTTTTCCACTAAAAGTTGTTCTGTAGTGTTAGTTACTAGATCCATTTGGTAGTTTTTGTTTTATTCTCACCTACCTCCTCTTACTCTCGTTTTTTTGCCATTTTTTCCCACTCACCTTCTCTCTGGCCATTCTCTCCACACTCCTATTCCAGTTCTCAGGTGTTTGGGGATTCCCACTCGCAGTGTCACGAACTTCGACTCTGCCCATGACACAGATGTTTCCATGACAATCGATGTGTATTTTGATGAGAAGATGAGGCCGATTGATAACCTTAACAATGACTCAGTTTGGTACAAGCACACTATTCTCATGTATTGCATTTCACTGCTTTTATTTGCACAAGTGTATTTCAACTTGAAAGCAAAAAGAGAGGAAGAAATCATATCTAAATAATCTTGCGAGATTCCCTGTACTGTTTGTGGTGACATTTAAATCCCTTCACATGATAAATTTTGACATTTGTCTACTAAATCTGGTTCTGAAAACTATACTTTTTCTTGAACTGTAGTATGGAGCTCTTTTCCATATTTCTCAACAACAAGTAAAGTTCTAGCATTTTAACACTTGTGAAAACAGAAAACACAATTATAATCTATATAAAATTCTAACATGGTAGAGAAGCTTGGTTAATGTCATGAATGAGCAGACTTTTACCCTATGAAAAATCTTTGTAAATTGTAAAAAGAAAACTTTTTGTTCAATTTATAGTTTCATAAAGCTGTGATGATGCAGAATTTTGTAAAATTCATTTTCCCAATTTCAGCCAAGACCCATTTCTTTTTAATTTAGCCATGATGATAGATATAAAGCAAGATTTACAGACCTCCATGCACAAGAAACACAAAAGTAAATCCCTTCATGCAACTTTTTTAAAATAGAAAGACAGAGTAGGCTAATTGGCATTTCCAAATTGCTGGTAGTGTGTGAGTGAGGGTGAGCTTGTTTGGCCTGTGATGGATTGGTACCCTGTCCAGGGTGTACCCTGCCACATGCTCTGAGATTCTTAGACTCCAGGCCTCTCACACCCCTTTACATGATAATCGGTGTGGAGTGAGTGAGTGAGGTCTAAGAATGGACATGAAAGCCTGGCCACTATGGGATCAGCCTCTTATTTATCTCTAAGTCTCTATGTGCAGGAACTTTCATTTGTGGAACGAATGCTGGATGGCACGGCCTGACTTACCAGTTGGCATGGGCGGTTGGCAGGTGGTGGATGCCACGCCTCAAGAGACGAGTCAGGGTATGTTCCGCTGTGGCCCTTCACCTGTGGCGGCTGTCCTTGATGGACTGGTTTATACCAAATTCGATACTCATTTTGTCTTTCCAGAGGTAAGGGCATGTCTATATTTTATTTTAAACGATTTTCATCAAGCGTTAGCTAAAAGTCCTTCATTGTCCAACAAACCCCAAAAAACCTACCAAGAACCATTTAGTATGTATTAAAGAGGAGTGATCAGTGGTACAGACTTTAAGTTATTAATAAAAAAATATTGTTGTAATATTTAAAACTTACCACACACTTAAAGTGCCTTGGATATTTTTTTAACGTTAGATCCAACCAAGTAATCTGATGGGGCAAAAGGCTTTACATGAGTGGTGTTAATAGACAGTAGCACCACTGGGATGTTTAACTATATAACAAATGTTAATTACACTACCTCTAATCTACACTATTACACTGGGTCTGTCACTGAAGTACTTTCTGCAAGAAAACACATCTATTAACATTCTTAAACAACATTGCTTAATAATAGTCATTCTATCACCCTTTTTAGGTGAGCTATAAAGATACAGTGGAACCGTGGATTGTGAGCAACTTGTTGTGTGAGCAAAAATGAAAAAACATTTTAACAATAAATGATAGAAATCTTGATATACAAGCCAATGGTTCTTCTCCCTCGTGCACAATGGGATTGTGGGTAATCATCTCGCATGCTCAGTCTCAGTTCGCATGCATGACTCATATATTCAACATTCGTGCGTGTTTTGACCACATGAGTGTGTGCATGCGTAAAGCAAAAGCAAGGATCATTAGAGAGGTTCCTTGTTAAAGAAGTTTCCCGACAGAGCAGGAAACAGTTTCCTGTTACTGTGTATGTGAAAGTTGTCCTACACAGTAGCTCCCTCCCTCCTCCTCTTGTGTACGTGTGAAACTGAAGTAAGATAACACATACACACACATGGAAACACTGCTCTGTTGGTATTCTTTTCGAAGGTAATGTGCAGGTCTATTTTTACTTTATATTTTGTATTAATTATTTTAACATTAATATTTTTAAGTTGTAGAACAAATCATGAGAGTTTCAATTAATACTTATGTGAACAATTCGCTTTGGTACGAGTGTTTTAATATAAAAGCACGCATCTGGAACAAATTATGCTCGCAACCTAAGGTTTAACTGTAATTAGCTTGTAATGCTGGGCTAAATCCCTAATCTTTCCCTAACTTCTAATCTAGGGCACTACTTGATGGGTGAAAAATAGGATTGTGCAAAAGCTCACTAGCTTTTCATTTAAAGCTATTTGAAATTTAATCCCAGAATCCAAAAGTTAACGGAGATGACATCCTAAAGCAGAATGAGTGGCAATATAAAGAGGAACATACACAATTTTCCACCACCTCCATGGTTTATTCTCCTCACCTTTTGGTTTCCTACTATCGGAAAAGGTTCCAAATTTCACTCACGGTCACTAACTGTCAGTCGCCATGTGTTGGCGTAGGAAAAATAACTGGTAACAAATAACTGGTAACAAGGAAACAAATAATAATCTGCTGATAACAGTGTTAACTCAAGGTCATGCTGTTGTGCTGAATATCATAATAACCCACATATCAACGTGACTGCATTTAGTGTGTTTGCACTGTAGGTGAACAGTGACAGGATCTACTGGCAAAAACAACCTAGTGGCAAGTTCAGTCAGATTGGCATCGATAAGAATGTAGTGGGGCACTGCATTAGCACTAAAGCTGTTGGCTGTGACAAAAGAGAGGACATCACACACCTTTATAAATACCCAGAAGGTAAAAATACTCAACACGATGTTTCAATCTGTGGGTTGATTTTGAGGTTAACTTTTTTGTCTCATCCTTCTGTTTTTTTTATCATTAGGGTCTGAAAGAGTGCGAATCGCTCTTGAAACTGCTTGCCGCTACGGCTCCAAGCCTCACGCCTACCCCTCTGCTGTGGTCAGTGATGTCACATTAGGTGTTGCCATTAAAGGCGACGAGCCTTTGATAGGTCAAGATGCTTGTCTGGCCTTCACTGTGAAGAACAGCAGCTCTAAGAATCGCAGTGGCAGCATGTTCTTCCATGTGGCAGTCATGTACTATACTGGTGTGATAAAGGGCACAGTGAAGGAGGAGGAATTAGTGATGAAGCTCAAACCTAATGAAGGTGGGCGACTATTCAGGTCTGCTTGCTTTGCTTCTGTCTTAGCTGGCATGTTTAAATCTCAGCACCGCTACAACAGACTGATATATTGTGTTCTTGGTCTGTAACTGTAATCTGTAACTATATCCTATTTGAGCAAAGAGTTTCTCTCTCTTTTTTTCGCGCTCTCTCTCTCTCTGTCCTTTTATAGTCAAGACACTGGATTGGACCATTCCATATGCAACATACAAGGACCTGCTTGTTGACCATGCAGCAATGCTGCTCACCGTGACTGGACGAGTCAGTGAGACTCAACAGGTTTTGGCAACTCGGTTCAACTTCCACCTGCGCTCACCTGACATTACCATCACCGTAAGTCCTCAAGTGACTCCCATTTTGTGTTTCCTAATTACAGATTTCAGAAATTCTAAACAGCATTTTGTATATCTTTTCTTGTTTAAGAAAAAATTGAAGTTCACACAGTGAAGCATGCTGCATGAGTATCACAGAGTTATTTTAACAGCCCTATATTATGACCCATAACCAGTGCAACTTATGTTTATCTGCTATACATCCAAGCAATTGAGGGCCCTCCTCAAGGGCACCAACAGTGTCAGATTGGTTGTGGTAGGGTTTGGACCTGGGACCTTCTGATAAGTAGTGCCAGGCCTTAACCAATGGCAAGGTGCCATTTGCATTGGTTCCCCCTGCCTTGCATTGGCTCAAACCAAAGAAATATCCAACTCAATTTTGTTCCTTCCTTGTTTTCCAATGAGACACTATTTTAACTTGCGATTCAAAAATTTGAATTGACTTTGGTATTCCTTGTGTTTTACATGTGATGTTTATACAAATATTTTAATTGTAATTCTTTCTTACAGTCTGTAGGAGACGCTGAGCTGGGCAAAGAGATGGCAGCTAATATCACCTTTCAGAATCCACTGCAGTGTGTCCTGAAGAATGTAAAGTTCCACATTGAGGGCTTGGGCTTACTGAAGGCAAAAGATGTTTACTATGGGTACGTACAGTGAAACCTTGGATTGCAAGTAACCTGTGTTTGACTGATGGCACTTAATTAGTAATCTAGTAACCCAGTATACGTATCTATCCAATGATTAAAACTTCAAAGTACTCTTTGTAAGTCTGGATAAGAGCCTCTGCAATATGCCTAAATGTAAATGTAAACTTGGTCTGCGAGCATTTTGCTAGACGAGCAAAATGTTTAAACAGACTTTTAACTTGATAAACGAGCGAGGTCTTGAAACATGAGTACTATGTACTGTAGTACAACTGAGCCAATGGTTCTTTTTCTTGCGAGCTGTCAGATTATGGGTAATTGTTTCCTATGCTCAGTCTCAGTGCGTGTGCATCACTTGTATAGAAAACATCCATGTGTTCTTTTTACTATAACGTGTGACCACGTGTGTAAAGCATTTTTTATTATTTTGTGTTCAGGTATAGTGACTGTTGTTAAGTAACTGTACAGTAACAACCCTCTGGGAAGGAAAAAAAGTAGAAAAAAGTCTGTAGCAGTGCGACAGGTCAGCGAGCAGGGAGACCAATCTGTTTGATGACAACACAATGTCACATTTCCGCAAATTCCTCAAAAGAAAGCAAATGCAAGAGTGTTAGGTTTAAAAGAAGAGTGCCCAAGATAAGTTGCAAGCTAAGAGAAGTCGCACCTTGATACACTTACTGGTCCGGGCCTGATCGACCGGGGGAGACAAACACACATGAGCAGTTTATTCTCAGCAAAGAGAGCACATTTAAAGCGGTGCTGTATCCCGAACATCAAAAGAACCAGACACTAACATGTCAGTCATAGAGAGACCCGGAGACAGACAGGAGAGATGAAATACATTTGCATTCTCCTGATTAAACAAAAAGGTTCCAGCGGACAAGAGCCATTTGGATGTTCGTCTGGATACAGGAGATAGAAGGTGTTACCACGGCACAGTGAGGGAGCTGTTCTCAGGGCACAGGAATCTTCTTATTAGATTATAATGTCCTACAATAAAAATAAAAAAAAACTAACAAAGAGTCATTAGAGAGGTTCCTTGTTAAAGATTCTAGTTTTCAGAGTCTCTGATTCTTTGTCAAAGTTTCCGTTAGTGTCAGTGATTCCGTTAGTGTGTGTGCGAAAGTCAAGTCAAGTCAAATAGGCTTTTATTGTCATTCGAACAATATAGAGTTCCTGCAGGACCAAGGTGCTACATACATACAACAACATACTGTAAATTAACAACACACTTTACCGAAACCAGCTAGCTAACTAAAGGATCTAATTAGCTGCATGGCTCAGATATGAGAGATTTACATTTTTAAGTCAGCCTAAAAAAAATTCTATACAAAAAATACACAATAGACAACAAAGTGCACGTGCAAATGTGCAAACAAAGAACTACATGGCAAACACATCAATTTAACACGCTACTGTACTTTTTTTTTTGATGAAGTATGAGTTGAGGTAGTGGGAAGATCAGCAGTAAACAATTGACATTGTGACAAAATATAGTGTGCAAATAGCGAGTGAAATAAATATTGTGCAAAAATTGCAAAGAGCAGCACAGGTAGGTAGGTACGAACAAATTAAGATGGTTGTAGATCAGTGTGATTGTGCATGTGTGTTTATCAGTTCAGTCCAGATGTTATTTAGTTCGTCTGAATGATTTGTGTGTGTGTGTGTTTATCAGTCCAGTCCTTTTGTGTTGAGGAGACGGATGGCTTGTGGGTAAAAACAGTTACACAGTCTGGATGTGAGTGCCTGAATGGTTTGGTACCTTTTTCCAGATGGCAGGAGGGCGAAGAGTGAGTGTGAGGGTTGTGTCCGGTCAGCCACAATGCTGGTGGCTTTGCGGATGGAGCGTGTGATGTATATGTCTTTGATAGAGGGAAGAGAGACCCCGATGATCTTCTCAGCTGTCCTCACTATCCGCTGTAAGGTCTTGTGGTCTGATATGGTACAATATCCAAACCAGAAAGTGATGCAGCTGCTCAGGATGCTCTCGATAGTTCCTCTATAGAGGGTTGTGAGGATTGGTGATGGAAGCTGTGCCTTTCTCAACCTTCTCAAGAAGAAAAGACGTTGTTGGGCTTTCTTGTGCAGAGAGCTGGTGTTGAGGGACCAGGTGAGGTTCTCCTCTAGGTGGACACCCAGGAATTTTGTACTCATGATGATCTCCACAGAAGAGCCGTTGATGCTAATTGGAGAGTGATCGCTCCGTGTCCTCCTGAAGTCAACAACCATCTCTTTTATCTTATCGACATTCAGAGACAGGTTTTTGTCTTTACACCAGTCAGTTAGCCTCTGCACTTCCTCTCTGTACGCTGACTCATCGTTCTTGCTGATGAGACCCACCACGGTCATGTCATCTGCAAACTTGATATGATTGGAGCTGTGTGTCGCTACACAATCATGGGTCAGCAGTGTGAACAGCAGGGGGCTGAGCACGCAGCCCTGAGAGGAGCTAGTGCTCTGTGAGGTGGTGCTGGAGGTGTAGTTCCCGATCCGCACTGCCTGAGGTCTTCCGATCAGAAAGTCCAGGATCCAGTTGCAGAGGGAGGTCTTCAGGCCCAACAAGCTTAGCTTTCCGATCAGGTGTTGGGGAATGATTGTATTGAATGCTGAACTGAAATCTATGTACAGCATTCTGATGTAGCTGTCGTCCTTTTTGAGATGCGTTAGTGCCAGGTGGAGTGTGGTGGAGATGGCGTCGTCCGGCGAATGGTTTGGACGAAACGCAAACTGCAGGGGGTCCAGTGAGGGGGCAGCAGGGTCCGGGACAGTTTGGCCCTTGCTGTTCTTAGGGCTACCTTGTCCCCCGCTCCGAAGGCAGAGTCTCGGTTCCTCAGAAGTGCACGCACCTCCGCATTTATCCACAGTTTCTGGTTGGGTCGTGAGATGATGTTCTTGGAGACAGTGATGTCATCTGTGATGTTGAATGTTGATGTAACTGGTCACTGATGACGTGTACTCCTCCAAGTCAGTGAAGTCGCCGTAAATCCCACTCTCTCTAAACATGTTCCAGACAGTGTTCTTGAAACAGTCCTGAAGAGCAGAGATGGCTCCTGCTGACCAGGTTTTCACCTGCTTCAGAACCGGGTTTGAACGCCTGACGAGTGAGTCTTACCACACAGAGCTGCGTTTCGGTCGGCGCGAAACGAGGCTATCCCATCTAGTTGAATGGCGGCTTCTGGAACTCCGTCGCTGAGCCATGTCTCCGTGAAAACAAAGACACAGCAGTCTCTAACCTCACACTGTGTTAGTCTGTTGTAGTCGGATGTAGTCCAGTTTATTTTCCAGAGAGCAGTCGTTTGATAAGATGATGGACGGAAAAGCTGGCCACTTACGATGTCCCCTCCTCCGGCCTCTAGCATCAGGCAATGCCGAGGTCTGGTTCCCAAGGCAAGCCGAGATCGCGTAGCTTCTCACATAGCTCATCTTGAATGAAATATGCCAGTTTATTTAGTTGCAAAAGTGTCTGGCGGTGGTAAGTATGAACACCGTTTGCGCTGATGTCCATAAACTGTGTAAAATAAACGCGCTACAACACGAAGTAAACAAAGTAGCACCATTTTGGCCCCCAACCTCCTCTTCTCCTCTCTCTGATCTAAATCACTACAGCTATTATTCTTTTCAAAGATAAAGTGCAGGTTAATTTGTTTAATTTTTACTTTACATTTTGTATTTATTATTTCTATATGAATATTTTTGGATTGTGGCAAGAATCGTCATAATGGAATCGAGTTTCCATTATTTCTCATAGGGGAAATTCGCTTTGATGTACGAGTGATTTGATATACAAGCATGCTTCTGGAAAGAATTATGCTCGCAATCCAAGGTTTAACTTGATTTTTAATAGCCTGTTTTTTTTAAACTAAAAATACATACACTAAAACCCAAAATGATAAGGACTGAGAACTTTGAGTATTGCTTTCATCTAGCTGGAAATTTTGAGAGCTTTCTGCCTGTGCCAAAGAAATGATAAAGAAAGAATTTAAATCTATTCAGTTTATTTTCAAATGAAATTGCATAGATATTCCTTGATATGACACTGATGCAATTTTTCCTTCCATTGCAGTGACGTGGCCAGTCTGGCGACCGTCACCCTGAACGAGAAGTTCACTCCTACCTTAGTCGGTCCACAGAAGCTTCTCGCCTCGCTGGACTGCCTGCAGCTCACACATGTTCATGGTGTGGCCGACATCCTCGTTAAGGAGAAGTGAAAAGTTTAAAGAATGCAACTCGAATGTGCAAAAAAGAAAAGAAAAAGAAAAAAAAAAACAGCTGATGTCATGCCAGATGGGGGGAAATATAAACATGAGGATAGAAATTTGGCACAGATTTGCCATCCTGATTTTCCCATGGAATCACTATATACTTGAATACAAGCTTAGATTTATATGGCTTACATTTCCAGATAAATTATTAATGTGCTGGTGTGCTTTATTTATCAAGCTACACCTTTCTAATCTGTTTGGCACCGATATACATTATTCTGATAAATAACAGACCATAATGGAAAGTACCCATTAACAAAATCCTTGAATTATTGAGTCTATAGATTTATACTTAGTTTCATAGGTTTCAGATTTTCATTTACATTTATAAATGTAAATAAAAATCTGAAACCTATGAAACTAAGTATATAGCAATTGGCAGACATTCTTATATAGAGCGACTTAACAAAATCTTCTGGTTTTACATATTCTTTTATTTTTGGTAAATATTTTTAGATAAAAAATCTAAATTCTTCCACGTTTTTGATTCCATGTGAAAAATTAACAGGTACTTTTTTCGTCATACAATTTCACACATTTCATAATTCTAGAAATGTTCCATGCATTGTTTTTGCCAACATTTGCTTCTCAGCTTCTTTTTATTAATGCATATAATAATAATAATAATAATAATAATAACAACAATAATAATAAACAACATAACTAAACATGATGAAATTACTTGCTTTCCATGAGTTCAGTATCTGTACAACCAACTGCTGTACACTTAAAGAGAACATAAATATAGTATAATGCACAATTCTATGCATTTCATCAATCTTTTAAGAAATTGCCGCTGAATTTACTAAAAGCTCATGTTAAAGCTGTTGGCCTGCCTTTCAAGGTAGTTAGTGCATTGGTGACGGATGCTACAGTTTTATTTTTTTCCTCTTATGGCAAATTATTAGCATTTTCGCATACAGTTCAGTAATAAGACATTTAGTGCATGTGTAAAGCTTTGGAAAAACTGCTATACAGATCATGTAATTGCCAATTCAATTTAGATTAAAACATCATTCATTTGTCTCACACATTAGGTGCTTCACAGTACTTGATATTATGTTGGCAGTTTTGACAAATCCTCACATGAATCATTGAGGATATATAAAGGTATAATTTTATATGCAAAATAGCCTTTTTTGAGAAAATGTATTGATGAGCATAAAAATGTAAAATAACCCTGCATGAGATGATTTTGAAAGTGAGCTTGGCAACTTTGTGAAGCATTAAATCAATATACACTAAGCTCTACTCCAGAAAATTGTAGGAACATAAAACTAAGGAAGTGGGTATATGTCTGGGTGAGTGGGTGAGTCTTCCACAGCATGTAGAATGAACCCAGAATTGTTGAACTGTTAAAGCTACTGTTAGCCACATTCCATAACTGTAAAACTAGAGTAAAACCATGTGACTTGTGCTGTATGCATTCAGTAGGTGGGGGGGGGGGGGTCCTTGATCCTTTGGTTTGGTCATATATAATTGGTGTGAAAAAAACCTACCACTAAGCCACTAATGACCAGGTAGAGCATTGTCAAGCAAGTACAATAACAGTATAATAGCAAAGTAAAATATACAGGACACAATACTGCACTAAGGATGCGTAAAGTAACAAAAAAGTCTCAGAACACATCAGTCATGTTTACATACCATAGCACAGTTTCTACATTTTCTCAGGGTCTTTTGGCTAAATATTTATGTTTCTGAATCATGCCTTGTTATGCTAAAATTATCGCATGTTAGCCCAAAGCTATCTCCTGTTAGCCTAGAACTATCACCTGTTGGCCATGTTAGCCCAGACCGATCGCCTGTTAGCGCAGAGCCATCACCCGTTGGCTGTGCTAGCCCAGAGCTACCTCCTGTTAGCTCTATTAGCCTTTTTCGCCAGCGTGACACTGCACTGGCTCATATGGCAAGAGTTGCCCAGTCAGTTTTCCTAGCTAACGCTTACACCTTTAAAAATACTTTGTGGTGATGTATGACTTTATTAATAGTTAAAGACAGAACCAAACAAAAAATACATAGAAACAAAACATATAACATTAAACAAAGCAGAAAGCACCTATAAACAGAACATAAAAAAAAAACACAAAAACACTAATAAATGCACAAAAGCGCTAAGACCTAACCACAAAATGTCCCCAAGATGCACACAGGGCACTCCAGAGAACAGCTCTGACAAATAAGTTTTAATACTTGGGGGCTATACCGAGAGGTAAAAAACTAAACTTCAATTGAAAATAAATATATAATTACTGAATGCTGATTACTCATTGCTATGTACAAACCCGATCCCAAAAAGGTTGGGACACTAAAAAAATGAGACTAAAAACAGAATGCAATGTAGTGGAAGTTTCAAATTTCAATATTTTATTCAGAATAGAATATAGAGAACATTAAATTTTGAAAGTGAAACATTTTGAGATGTCATGCCAAATATTGCGTCATTTTGGATTTCATGAGAGCTACACATTCCAAAAAAGTGGTAATAAGAGGCCGGAAAAGTTAAATGTACATACAAGAATCAGCTGGAGGACGAATGTGCAACTTATTAGGTCAACTGGCAACATGAGTGGGTGATCAGAGGGCAGTGTCTCAAAAGTCAAGATGGGCAGAGGATCACCAATTCCTCCAATGCTGCAGCGAAAAATATTGGCGCAATATCAGAAAGTAGTTTCTCAAAGAAAAATTGCAAAGAGTAATGGAAATCGCAAGGCTCAGGAATACGTCCAGAAAACATTGTCGGTGAACACAATCCACCGTGCCATTCGCAGTGGCCGGCTAAAACTCTATAGGTCAAAAAAGAAGCCATATCATATTGAATGACCTATAATTTTCTTTTTCTAAATTCAGATAAGACAGATATTACTTATTGGCCCAAAAACCAGTACACAACAGCTCTCACAATTTAACTTTGACATTAGTTAAATTAATTAACTTTGGCATAATATTAGATAGTAACTTATCCTTTGAGAAACATTTTTCCAATATCATTTCTCCAGACTTGACTATTGTAATGCTTCATTGGGTGGCTGTCCTGCATCCTCAATAAACAAGCTACAGTTAGTCCAAAATGCAGCCGTCAGGGTTCTAACTAGATCTAGAAAATATGATCATATAACCCCAATACTATCATCCCTGCACTGGCTGCCCGTTCAGTTTAGAATTAATTACAAAATACCATTACTTACATACAAGGCTCTAAATGGTTTAGCCCACATATATATATATATATATGAAGAAAAATACAACATGAGCATGATAACACAATAGAATAAAGTACTGTATATCATCAATCACCATGCATAATGACCATGCATAAAGACAACACAAGCTTTTGTAATGTCATACAACAAACAACAAAGGGCCTTTTTATTCTTCTATCTGAATATCAATAAGCTACATGAGGTAGTATTTTAGCCACTAGGAGCTCAAGTGTTTGTGCTAAATAACATCTTAGATAGCAGTGTCATAAGCTAGTGTCAGTATCCAAAACTGGGCAAAATAAATTGGAATATTTACACCACAGCTGATACTGACAACCATCACATAAGGCATTAGCTTCAGCCACCGGAAGCTAGCATGTTTGTGCTAAGCTACATAAGGCAGTATGGTAGCCCGAATAGCAGTGTTTTCCACGTGCTACCCCTAAACTATGTATGTAAAAATAAAATCATATGAGATTTATATAATCAGAATAATGATTATATGAGACTTAATAACTCACCCATGGTAGCAGCTTGCTGGATTCTCCTCCTCCGGTGGAGCAAATAACTCTTTACAACACACCCGTTTTTGTCAGAGTTTCAGTGTCGTTCTGAATACAATGTAAACTCCTCCCACTGTCCAGAACATTCTGTAGAGCTTCAGAAAACTGTACAGCGCGTCACATCTTTCACACGTGCAGGAAACTCACTGAATCTGTCTGCGTGTGTCTGGTTTGTGTGTGCGCGTGCAGGGGGCGTGGTCTTGTATGTAGCGTGCTTCTACAGCTGTTTTCCCTGTGAATAGCATGTGGGCGTGTCCTGCCTCCGGTCATTATCAGATAATGAAGTGCGACGGAAAGACTGTGCCTCTCCTCGGATTCATACAGATTACATAAAATGAGAATATTTATTTACAAAAGCACAATGTTTTGTTCATATAGTGATTATACATAAATAAACGTAGACCCTTTGCAGATTTAAATGATGTACTACACTTATATATATGATCAAAAATGACGGAGCATTTTAAGTTCTTTTTATGGTTACCAGAAAAAAATGCGCTTGGACCCGGGTTAACTAGGAGTCGGCGGAGCCGCCGGCGGGTCCACTTGCATTTCTTTCTGGTAACCATGAAAAGAACTTAAAATGCTCGATCATTTTTATCCTACACATAAGTATATTACATCATTTTAATCTGTAAAGGGTCTACTTTTTTAGGAACACTCACAATATCCATAAAACGTTGTGCTTTTGTAAAATAAAGAAAATAAACAGGGTGCGCTTACATCCATCTCAGTCTCCGCAAATTTTTTTTTTAACACATCGTTAAAATTAACTGAAACTGCATGAGAAATATATCTATAGAAAGCTTAAAGGGTCTACTTTTAAATGACACAAGTTACATTCTCAACAAACATTCTCAGTTTATGTAATCCGTGTGAAACCAAGGAGAGGGACAGAATTTCTGTCTCACTTCATTATCCGATAATGAACGGAGGCAGAACACGCCCACACGCTATTCACACGAAAAACAGTCCGGGTAATCTACAGACGAGGCCACGCCCCCTGGACACCGGCTTGAACACACAGATTCAGGGAGTTTTCTGTGCGTTTGGATGACACACGCTACACAGCCGAGGGAGCTCTTCAGAATGTTCTGGACAGTGGGAGGAGTTTACCTTTTCCTCAGAAGAGGATTTTACGACTCCGACTCCAGTAATTGCCCAATTGTTGATACTGTCTTGTGACCATCTTAGGAGAGTTGTATATTATTCATGTTGAAGTGTTTATGCATTTTTGGGGCCTCTCTGTATAATTTTGTTTAATTGGAATAATACAGGCTAACATTTATTTATTTATTTTTTTATGAATGTGTCTGCATCACACTTGCCTTCAGCAGAACCTCGAACCGGGACACACAAGTGACGTTCAGTTTTGAAGGCAATCAAGAGCCATACTGAGTAAATGCACATATGTATGTGTATATATATATATATATATATATATA
>QMIH01000324.1:480068-509407 GCA_003987875.1 Clarias batrachus | reverse complement strand
TGTAAATTATCGTAAAATTGAAATCATACATAAAATATATAGTACATGTTCTTATGTGAAAATAAGATTCTAAAAAAATTAAAAAATATATACATATTATATATAGAACTGTAGTCGATGAAGAGCATTTTAACAAAATTCCTCTTCCTAGTGTTCAGGTGAGTGAGTGATGTTTGAAGGAGGTGGGAGATGACGTCATCTGTTGAGCGATTTGGGGGGAAGTGCAACCCCCAACATTCTGTTCATGGATGATAATGCTTCACCACACATGGCTCGACTTCAGGTAATTGGAGTGCCTCATATGGTGGCCATCAATGTCCCCTGACCTGAACACCATAGAAAACGTCTGGGATCAGATGAAGCAGAGCCTGGATGATCGTACCCCACCCCCACCTGGCAGAACTGCGAGTAGCACTTGTTGAAGAGTGGAACGCATCGCCTCAGAACAACATCATGAGGCTCGTGAGGAGCATTAGACGCCATCTAGTGAGGAAACATCAGAATTACAGGGGAAATAAAACATTAACAAGGTGTCATTGTAACAAATGCTGGAAACACTCGCTACTGACATTGTCGATTTTTGTTATTTGGGGCTATCCTTGTTATTGTCTACATTTCCGGGGTAATAAATATTAAACTAATGAAAATGGTGTTTATTCTCACACATTTATATGTAATATCAAAGGGAACTTTTACTTATTTCAGAGCAAATAGGAAAAGCACTCATGTAAATAACAATATCCATAACATAACAGCAGGGGGTGCTGTTGGCTTTATATAGCTTCGTCCACACCTCTCATTTTATCTGTTCATATTTAATAAGATAAACTTGTTTCCTTAAACTTAAGGTGATATACTTACTTAGTACTGCATTTCTATTTGGCTTCTATTTCTAATTTCTAACATCTTTCAAATAACAGAAAACAAATACAATTAATACAAAATCAATGTGGAAAGAGCTGAGTTTGTACAATCATTTGATTCTCATGAACAAATAGATGAACGACTATTTATTTTACTCACTTAATTTTATCATGTTTACTGTTGATTACACTGGTCAAGTTTGGAAAATGAAGTGAAGACGAGACAAAAAAAAAACCCCACAAGAATGTTTTCTCAACTGAGTCATTTGTTCTGTCTAGGCAAACTTTATTATTTACTCAATATGCTTGCATTGCTCATTATATAATGACTTTTTATTTTTTCCAACATTAACAAATAAATGAGATGTGCCTTAGATTTTGTTACAAGTTGATGAATAGTTATGCTTTTCTAAACATATTTACAGGAAGTCTGAAAGGTTCATGTTTCACCATTATGTAGACCGAAAATGATTGCATACTGTAGAGCAAAATATTAAAATTAAAACCAGATTTTATTCTTGTCAACTTTAACACAGGAACAAATATTTTAAGCAATGTCTTGCCTAACATCTGGATTAAAATGGTATAGTTATATTCAGTTTCTTATGTTTTTGTAGGAATTTCATTCCTTTGAAAGGTCACATATTTAACTGGATATGTAAATTGGTTTGCAAGGTACTGTAGGAAAATGTTAGAAAACATTAATCTGCTCCAAAACAAGGTTGGTGTCAGGGATAACCCCTAGAGGGCGCCAAAGCACCCTGTCCTTTTTGTTTATAGTTTTCTTAAGTTTTGTTTTTCACAAACACAAATGTGACAGCTGGTATTGAGTTGATACAGGGTTTTCATTCACTAAACAGGATTTTATGTTATATTGTGGCCAACTTTTGTGGGAAAAAGCCATCAATTATACTGAAAAGGTTAAATCCTTTTAACCTAAAAGATAATAATTCAAAAACAGATTCAATTACTTTCAGCTTTAATAAGAGAACAAATGTCTAAACACAAGCTTTAAGGAGTAACCTGTTCTAAAATGTTATAGTCATGAATTGAACTGAATATTTTTACTAGGATTAGTTTATATTTTAACACTGAAATAACAGCGCTGAACTGATTTAAATGAATTTTAACAAGCTGGATTCATTTTAAGACAAAACTCAATCTTTATCCAATGTACTTTTTTGATTTCTCATCTGTGATTCATTCTCCAATTACCGAACAGGGAGTGTATTTGGCTGATGGCGAAAGAAGTCCAACTTAGTGTAAACAAGGCATAAGATACTCAACCTTACAAACATTTGTTTCATTTTATTAATCAGTTAGGCATTCATAATATTAGGTTAAATTAGAGAGTTCTGCTGTACAGAAAGAGAGGCATACAGACATGTACTTGGGCTTCAACCTGAAAAAATATCACTGATTACATTAAAGCTCTGCATGGAGTTTGCATGTTCTCCCCGTGCTTGGTGGGTTTCCTCCGGGTACCCCGGTTTCCTCCTATGGTCCAAAGACATGCAGATTAGGCTAATTGGCGTTCCCAAATTGCCTGTAGTGTCTGAATGAGTGGGTGTATGTGTGTGTGTCTGTTCCCTGTGATGGATTGGCACCCTGTCCAGGGCCTGGGATAGGATCCAGGGCCCCCGTGACCCTGAATACAGGATAAAGCGGTATAGAAGATGAGATGAGACATTAAAGCTCATCAGATTATTTTTAGCTTTAACCTTTTAACCTTTTCTACAAACTCTTCACCCATGAACGACGGGTTATTACACTAGTATTAAATAAAGTTTCAGTTAAATTGACTGATCTACTTGACATGAACGTGAGCATTTAGGCATTACACGTCATCCTTTCTTTCCTTGTGAAAGATGTTTCCATCTGGCTGCACCTTCCAGGTCACTGTGCTGTTCTGCAACATGCCATTTTCCTCCAGTTTCTGCTTGATCTAAAAATCAAACCAAAAAAGAAACTGAGGGCATTTTAGAAAGAAGCCAAGAATCAATGATTTTCTTGAAAATGAAATAAAATCTGACTAGGTGAGCAATGAGAAATGCGAACAGGAGAATTTTATACAAAATTCATGCAGATTTGTAATGATGTCCTGTGACTCACCTGATCTAAAATCAATGACTGATCTATTACACTCACATCAGACACCACCTGCAGTCTCATTATCTGACTCCGGGTTGGGAAATCTGTGGAAAAAACAGAGGTAAAAATATGTCTATGTTTGCTCAGTAAAAGATTTAATGTAACAGAGTAAAATTTTTCCAGTAGTCCACACAGATGTGTAATGACATTATGACATAATGTACTCTGCCTTATACAGTAACATCTAATGTGTTAGAAGTTTTGTTTAGTTAACACGCAATATTGTGTGATAATATTGTGTGTGTATATATATATATATATATGGCAGGGGCCTGAAAAGTCTTTTCCAGGGGGCACAAGGCAGTGTACCCTGGACAGGTGGCTATTTATCACAGGGCACGCACATACACACACTCACTCACCTATTCAAACATTACTGGCAATTTGGGAACACCACTTTGCCTAACCTGGATGTCTTTGGAATGTGGGAGGAAAGCACTTGGAGGAGAACATGCAATGTCCACACACACAGACCTGAGGTGGGAATCGAACTCAGACTCTAGATGTGCAAGGCCTACTGTATAAGCTGCTCACCTTGTCACAAAAATACAACACAAATAATTGCATCTACTTTGAACCTTTTCTCATGCCATCATTTAGTTGTGGACTGTGAACTAATTTTGCTGTAAAAGTATGATGTATAAAAAGGACAAATGTTTATTAAAACAATAATTCCATTGAAAATGTATTTATTTATTAATTTATTTCACATTCAGCCATTTACCTCTGACATAAAATTAGACATGATAGCCAAGAAAATAACTCACTGGTGTGGCAGAGGAAATAGTACTGGTCGCTGCAGGGGAAATCAAAAAACGTTCCATTATTAATTACTGCACAGTTCTCATTGCCATAACGATTATCAGGTTGTCCAGGAGCCCATGAAAGGTTTGTAGCGTTGGTCCCATCTTCCCATTTCCAATTGTCTCTATAAAACCCAATCCAAGTATAAGTGGGTGGCAGCAACTGATATAGCATGCTGGCGTCTGAGCTGTTAAGAACGCTGGCCAAGTCTGTGTGATATTGTCGGCAGTAGGTCCGAGCATCAAGCCAGGACAACGCCGGACTAGTGATGAGGATGAATTTGGCAGAGACATTGAAATTAGCTATGAAAAAAGGTTAGGGTTAGAAATAGTTAGGGTTAGACAAATAGTCATGTACCACCTGTTTTCACAGAAAATATAATTAAAATATATACCTCAAAACGTAAAAACAAAATGAAAAGAAACAAACAAATAAGTGATTAAATAAAAATTAATCAAATCAGTATCTGGATTTTTACTCACCATCATAGCATACGAAAGGTCTTAGCCCCGAACATGATACATCAAACCACTGAATTGATGAACTTATACAACCACATGATTCTTTTCCACCAAAATTATCAGGTTCTCCAGGGTTCCAGTTGGTGTATGTGACACTCTTCAATGGGAGCTCGCCTAAGGACCAGCGCCAGCCATTGACGTCATTCCACAATCCGACCCAGACAGATGCTGTTGCAGTCAGATGTTTGTTTAATGATTCTTTCTTCAATCTAAGCCAATCAGTATTACTAAGGATTACTGCCAGGTCAGTGTGATTCATCCTGCAGTAAGTCTGAGCAGCAGGCCATGTCATTAATGTCGAGATCAGCTCATATCTCTGAGGGACGGTAAGCAGGATGGATACAGCAACTGGGACCAAACCTGTTGGTGGTATTTCATCTTTTGAAACTTTAACTTGTCAATATTTCAAAGTTTAAATTTCAAAGTGTGTTTCATTAGCATAACTAATTAGCACTGGTACCAAAGCACATTAAAATAACAAGCAAAATATTAGGCATATTATACAGTATGCACACAGATAATCAGCAACAAATTATAAGGAATAAAAATACCCCTATGAGGTATGAGGCACAATATCTATCTATCTAGATTCTGTGCCAGTACACAGTCTTATGCAAAAATTTAGGCACCTGTAAGTTTGTAGTTTTTTGTTTGTAGACTCAGTTTCCCAGCTGGCAGCTCGGCCAGGTGATGAGGGAGCTCACCTGAACCGAGGTAGCTCATTAGAAATTTTATTAAAAAAGCTGTTTGTTCTGGGGACCTTGGTTGAGCATTAGATATGTCAAGTGCGCATTTATTTTAGTTTGTATTTGGTTTGTTTTTGTTTATGTATGTAACCTCCGTTTTAAGAAGGCTCTAGTTTGGTGTTATATTTATGTTCCTGGTGCGTTTGGGTTATGTAGCTGGTTTGGTCAGCTTGTCTCACGTCTTGTGTAAGTACTGTTCTGTGTCTCCAGCGTTTGTTTGCCTCTTGTTTAGTTCCTAGTATGTCTAGTTCCTTGTATGTTTAGATATTTGTCTTCGTACTGTATGTTTAGCCACATGCATGCTTAGCCTGTAGTAGGTTTAGTCTCTAGTAGGATTGGTCACTAGTGGCTGTAGTCTTTAGTAGGTTTAGCTGCTAATATGGATTAGCCTCATGTGTGTTCATTTTCCCCTGTGGGTCCAGCTACTAATCTGGTTAAATACTAAACCTTATAGTTACTAACCTGGTTAGGTTATCTTCCACTTCCACAATAACCAGATTGGATACTAACCCTATTAACTAACCCAGTCTTTGGTCTCTCCCAGTCTCTGGTCTAGTTCCAGTTTCATGTCTTTGTGTAAGTTCTTAGCCTGTGTTTCGCCATAGAGCCTGTGTTAAGCTCTATGCTTTCGGTTATAGTTTGCGTTCTCTGGTTAAGTTTTTTTGTTTGTTTATTTTACTTTATTATTATTCATGTTTTGTTTTGTTAATAAAAAAGTCTCTTTTGGTTTAAAACGACCCTCTGCGACTATGCCTGCCCTTCTTAAGCCCATGGCAACAACAGCCAAAAATGGTCATTAAATACATTAAATACAAATTGGGATCAAATATAATAANTAATAATAATAATAATAATAAATAATAAATGGTGCAATAAGAATTATGATTCTGTAAACTAAACAATCAATTAACAAAAAGTTAATTGTATATACTCACCAATGACAAAAAGATGAAGAAAAGGTTTTAGCTTCATGGTGGATGGATAGCTGGGGAAAAAACGAAGTGCTAAGGAAATATAAAAATATCAAATACAACATAATTTATTGTTATTAACAGTTGTTGACAACAGCACCCATGACCGACTGCACATTTAACTGTAATCCACAATTTTTTTTTGTCCAATACCAAATAAGGAAAATGATAGTTGAATGATAAAAAGAAAGTAATGATACTTTACAAAGTGATCAGAACAGTTTACAGTGAACAGCTGAAATGATATGATCATGAAGAGACACAATGCTAAAATTATAGTCTATACTGTTTGGTGGTAAATATTTTATATTCCAAAATAACAATGTTTATTAAAAAAGTGTTGCTTTAATCATAACTGTTAAACCTTTTATATTTTTTAAACCTTATTTGTTTTATTACCCAAATGCCTGTTATGAATAGTACAAAGATTCTAGGCATATTCGATCTAATGTCAAACCATATCGTTTATACAGAATTCTAATTAACCTTAGCTATATTTAAGGTTAGAAATCTACAAAAAAAAAAATTACATTATTGTTTGAAATGTCATTGTGTAATTATGTAATATATCACTAATGAAAGGGTGTCCCAGTGTACTTACGCTGCCCCAAATAACCAAACATGTTACTGCAATAGTTTTAGGTTCGTAGGCTGAATGGCAGCCTGGGAAATTTAGTTTCTTGATGGACATGTGACACTCTAACAAAATGGTACATTACGCCATGATGATGATGATGATGATGATGATGATGTTTTGTTAGTGTCACACATGCACAGTGTCCATGTGTGACGCAGATGATGATGATTATAATATTTAAGGGTCCTGATACCTCGGCAATTCATGCAATCATTAGGTAGTTAATAAAGATAAAGCATGCTGAAGAGACAAGGGAAAAACCCAGCCTCTGTCTCCATAAGACATCAGCCAGAAAGAGAAAGAGAGATATAAAGTTAACACAAAAAACACAAACTCTCTTCCATAAGTTCTCAGTAACGGCAGAGGCCCTGAGAGGATATACGTTTTATTTTTAGTTACCAGATCCCCGTCTGGTCTCGTGCATTTTGTTTACAGTTTCCTTTTAAGTTTCTAATTAATAATCCCACGCTATCTCCAAACAAAGAGGTCTTCCCGTGCGTATCACAAGCACTCACATACTCCTAATTCAGTGACCCCCTCTAACGCCATGCATTCGGGCTCTTACACATTAAAACATCTCGTGGTGCGGCTCTCCATACCACACCACATAACAACCAGAAATGTAATCAAAAATTGAAGTATTGATACTGTGACCATCCTATTGATCCTTAATATAAAATGTTCATCTATCCCACTGTTCTGATTCTCACCACATAATAATATTCATCATGGTTTTAAAGACAACACATACCTCAGTACCATAAAACCATCAAACCATTATAACAGTACTGCTTATTGATAAACTCATGATCTTGCAGTACATTATAAATAATGTTTCCTATCGAACTTTTTAAAGTACAGATACATTATTCAGATATATATTCATATAGAAAATTTGATTTTGTTAACATTTTAAAGTTGAGCAACAGTACTTATTTCTTTTTTTAATAAAATTCCTTTTTTTATTTTGTAAGGATGAATTGGTAAATTATTGATTCAGATATTTGGGGAAAAAAATACACAAAAGTAGTGATTTCAATGGAGACCCAATGCTTTCCCCAAATTAACTGCTTTATTAATTCTTTATGTTATTGCTTCAACTTAACATAATAAAAATGAAATATGCTAAATTTTCTTTATTTACACAACGTTTTGTAATAATTCCGTGGCTACTTATTAAATACAATTATACAATACACTTGCTACTTCATAATTGCTTATAATTGGTTACTCCCAAAATTTTAAAGCAATGTCAATTTAAATGGTTAAGTTTCAGTTCATTCTAACAGTATGGATAAGCATCGAGCATTAAATCATACCTGAAATAATGAAATTCTGAAGGCTGGTGTTTCCTTAACTTTCTTTAGACCACTACTTCCATACAACTCTGCAAAATGCTAACCTGTTTACTTCATCTGTGCTTTTATCCCTGGAAAGACTATGACATGCCTGTGATCCTGACTGATTTTCATACTAGTTTGACTTTCCTTTAGAATTGAGAATCCGTATTTAAATAAAATGCAAATTTCATCACAGATCAACGTGATTGAGTACAGTCTGGGATTTTTTTCATAGCCATGTGAAAATGATCAGATCCCGTTATAGCGACCCATCAAGCCGTTAACAATTTAAATGAATCGTTCACTAGAAAAACCCTTCTTTATTCATAAGGAAATGAAAACACCACTACAATGAATTTAGATATGAGGCAATAACAAAGTGTTAGGGCATGATTACATTTTAATAGTGAGCTGTTAAGGAATTTAACAATGTAATACCAAAAGTCCTACACTCCCAAGTCGTATACACTTAATTGCTTTACATCATCAACAGGAGAATTTTCATGCGGTGCATTTTTAATTTTATTGAAACGTAATACAAAGCAACAAATATCATTGATAATGACTCTTTATGAACTACAATATCTAAAACCACTTTTACACCTACTGTACATTACAAGAAGAAACATAAGAAACATACTCCAAAATGATCAACTGCAAAAATATTATAATAATTATAATTTGCAAAGCATAAATGTGTCCAACACTGCAAGACTATTCATCAGCTTTGGAATCTTTGGTGGTAGCTCACTTCGACCTAAGTTTAGCATAACCTTTTCCTGCACTAGGCAAAGTCAAACAAGAGGCACATCATAGTTTAAGGGAGGTTGGTGAGTGCATCCATTACAAGGCTCCCCTATAGGATTATTCCCACTCTTAAGGAGTTCAGTTGTGGTGATGCTGGGCTTGTGGCTCTGTTGTCCTCATAGCAGAGAATTCTCACTGGAATGTGTGAGAGACAGGACATAAAAGAAAATATTCAGGTAAAGTGCAATTTATTATGTCATTTGTTTTCAAATGTTTCTAACTTGGTGTACTTGAACAACTCATTAAGTTCACCAATCTGTACTGCAGTAAACTCACTCTCTCACTCACTCATCATCTATACCGCTTCATCCTGTATTCAGGGTCACGGGGGCCTGGAGTCTATCCCAGGAGACTTAGGGCTCATGACAGGGTACACCCTGGACAGAGTGCCAATCCATCGCAGGGCACACACACACACACACACACTACGGGCAATTTGGAAACGCCAATTAGCCTAATCTGCATGTCTTTGGGAGGAAACCGGAGTACCTGGAGGAAACCCACCAAGCACAAGGAGAACATGCAAACTCCATGCACACAGAGACGGGAATCGAGCCTGGCCGGGGATCGAACCCGGACCCTGGCGGTGCAAGGCGACAGTGCTAACCACTACACCACCGTGCCGCCCCTGCATTTAAAATAGTTCAAAATAGTGAAAAACAGAAAAATGCAAATGTCTTTTTTTTTTCAACTACATGCTACTACAGATAAGTTCGAAGCAGAAAACATATTTGTTCAAGGAGAAGGTAAATCACAGAAAAGTCCAAATTAAAAAATTTTTAGCCAATTAATTTTTCAGCCAATTAGCAGCAACATGGGTGTGGCCTTGGGTAAAACTTGATAGTTTTAAGTTTGTTAAACTTACAAAATTAAGTACACGTAGTGATTGTCTCATCTACTCATACGGTTTAAGTAATGCAATAAAACTCATTTGTTTAAAGTGATATTTACTCAACCTGTTTGCATAGAAACAACATCTAGGTTAAAGAATTAATAACAAGATAAAACGAGATAAATCAAAATTGAACCAACTTACCAATTATTACAAACTATTACCGAGGTGTTTACAATATGATGATGCCATCATATATATATATACAATATATGATTGCCATCTCAGGGAGTTTTTCCTTGCCACTGTCGCCGTCACCCTTGGCTTGCTCATCAGGGACAATCTCATTATCTAGTCACATTTTTCTTAAACATATATACATTTCCATAAGTCTTCTTTTCATTTTCTTTTCATTTCTGTGAAGCTGCTTTGAGACAATGACTATTGTTAAAAGCGCTATAGAAATAAAATTGAATTGAATTGAATTGAATGATGATGACCTTTTCTTGTCCCATTAACAGATAGACGCTGTCATGTAGACATTGGGGGAATGGTACATTTGGTAGGGTAGGTAAATGAGGCTCACAATCAAATAAAATAAATAGACATTTAAATGCATTTACTGTACAGACTGTAGCAAAATGACACACTAGCTGTGACAGGGCAGTGACAGTATTATCCAAAGAGAGAAAATTTGTGATTATTTACAGTGACATTAAAACATTTGCATAGAGTTTAATCATGTAGCACTTTTTTTTTTAAGAGAAAATGTGCAGGTGTGAACGTGTTACATTGGTTCAACTGTAATCAACAGTGATGTTTACAGTTAGATGATTATTGAAGAACTTAAGCCTAGATTTTTGATTAAACAAACCCAGGGGAATGCTATCCAAAGCTTAGTGATTTTGCATGGCAATACACATCCATACACTTCTGCCCACACTGTTGACACTCTGCAAAAACTCTGTTGTTTTGAGGTGTTAAAGCATCTTCCATCCTAATCATAGTCATTTACAGTTTATGGCCCTACAAAAGAGGTACAGTGTATTGTTATTATAATGAAAATTCTACATTAAAGGTCAGAAAAGGTCAGGCCTGGATTAGTGAAAAGATTTTCTTGCCAAATAAAAAGCATCCCTAATCTCCAGCTTAGGGATAACATGTAAAACAAGCTCCAAATATTGTTATGCTACTGTACAAACAAAGACTCCTGTTTTACATAGGAAAAGAAGTGCCACCTAAGACCAACAATCAATGCTGTAGGTCAGAATGTCATAGAAAGAATGTTATTACAGACTTGTGAGGAAAACAAACCTAATATGTACAGCTCCGTCTCTGAATATGCAACATGTTAAACTGGGTACCACTCCTGTCAGCTAAAAACAGGAAACTGAGGCTACGATTCACATGGACCTTTTTAGCAAAAGCATGCTCGTAATGATTTTACATGATAAAAGGACATCCAGGTTCTGGGTTTGATTCCCGCCTCTGATCTGTGTGCATGGAGTTTGCATGTTCTCCCCGGTTTGCATGTTCTCCCCTTGGTGGGTTTCCTCTGGATACTCCAATTTCCTCCCACAGTCCAAAGACATGCGGAAATGGCATTCCGAAACTGATGTAGTGTGAGAATGAGTGTGTAAGCGTGTGTATTTTTTGTGTGTCCTGAGATGGATGGCAGGGTATAACTGCAAACTGGACTTTTTTTCAACAATGGCTTTCTTCTTGCCTTTTTTCCATAAAAGCCTGATTTGTGGAGTGCACACACAAAAGATAAGCCCATTAAAGGGATAACCTCATTGTAAGTGGACAAGAGCATTTATTTTCAGTTTCCAATGCTTCATACTGTATCAAGAAGATAGAGGCACTTTTATGTTTGCTTTTTTTGTTTCCAATTAATTAACCCATGTATCTTGCTGTGCATTTTATTACAGGCACTCTTGTACACTTTGGTCAAGCCTAAACACTCTTATTTTTATTATTACACTTCTTGAGGCATGGTGTGGTGTGTTCCTTGGGCTTCATGGTGCTGTTCCACTCCATGAAAAAAGCTGTATACAGTAAAATTGCTGTAAGTTCCACTGTTGCTATGGTAAATAATCTTCTCAAATTTTTTTTCAAACCCAAGGGATATTTGCATTCCATACCTATAGCTCTTTCAAATCAGGTTTGTTGGTTCTTCTTTTTTTAGCCCAACCAAAAACCTTATCAGCTATTGGACAACCATATGCATTGGCTCTTTTCTTGTAGGTTGGGCTTAAATTTCAGCCCACCCACAACCCCAGATATGTAGGCCTGCTTTTGTACCTACAGGCCTTCAATACTGTTTACAATATAAATGCTCAGACATTGGTGGACTTTTGATATCTTTTTTTTTTTTTTTTTTCAAAAATGAAATATATAAAACAAGAACAAATTGAAACATCCAAATTACAAGTATTAAAACTATAACAATAACTACAATAAAAATATAAAGTGTAATATAAAGCTGTATGAACTTTACAGAAGAAAGTAATTACAGTTGAATAAATAAACTGCCGTCTGATTCTGTGTCAGCCACGTCACTCTGGGGGACGTTACTTTTTAAAGTAACTAATTACATTACAAAATTACTGTCTTCAAAAATGTATCCGTTACATTACTGTGTTACTTTATGATTAAAGTAACTAGTTAGAGAACTTTTCCATTGCAGAAAATTTAAACTCCTTTGTGCTTCCTCATTCTTTAACATCCTCCAGGGCTTGGAGGTGTAGTAACATACAATAACGTAGAGAGTAATTTTTGTGATTTGTTCTCAATTGTTGCTCTGAAACATCATTTCTGCCTGTGTTGATCAGTGCATTTTATGGATCGCCACATTGGCACACTCATCGCCTTATCAGACCACTTATTCCTCTGAGGAGGGTATTGCTGAGGATAAGTGATTAACATGATAAATTATAAAAATTATATTATATGTTGTTTTTATTACTTTATCCGTTCTTAAAAGCCGAAGTCTAGCTCTTTGCGCAATGTCCCAATCAAAGCAGAACCGAAATTTTATTTTCATTTTTTGGATCTCTGCCTGCATTTTCTGTATTTTTCCACTTTGTTAAAGTTCCATAATTTCTTGCACTGTGTGTACGGGTCGTTCTTGGGTCACCGCTTGCTTACTTTTTCCTTGATTATTGTTAGTTATAAGTATACTGTAACTATAAAATAAAATAAAAGGAGGAAATATTATTTGCCACGACAGGGGGAAAGCATTTCTTTATTTATTTATTTTATAATTGTTTTTTTCATTATACACTTACATTATACAATTTTTTCATTCAATTTACTTATTTTGTTTTATTTTTTTCTATTTTACTTGTCTAAATTTTGGGGTTACTTTTTTCATTATTTAATTGTTTTTCTTTCTTTCATTTTTCCTTTTTAAAGAACAGGTTCATTCATAAATTTACTTGCTGTAAGCGGGATTCATACAACTAAGCAACATTAACACTGGCAGGCAATAAAGTCAACACAAACACACATATAGGCTTTCACATTTATCTTAACACTTGATTGATGTAAACATATTTTATATATTTGTTTGAAAAGCTATTTTTATTTTTAATCGTTCAAAAGAGGAAAAAAAGTTGTACACTGAAGACAATAACTTAAGACATATNTTTTTTAAGAAGCAGCTAATTATTTGGCTGGGGAGAACTGTTCCAGACAGGCCGCTTAAAGTTTTGGGCTATACAAATTTCTATCAAACAAAAACACAAATGGTATATTTATTCATATTCACATTTGTGTAAAACTTGATTAGCATAGTTAGCTTTCAGACAGGATAAATCAATGTCACACCCCAATGATATATTTTAATTAAGGGTTTCTTTCACCAAACATTTACTAAACTACCATACTTGAATAAATGGAAAACAGGTTACAGTTAAAAATGTAAAGTTTGAAAAGTTGTGGTACTTCACCAGAAGATCAGCAGACATCTTTCAGGAACAATGGAATCTTGAGAAACAACTGAACACTTGGACGTCTCATTTGTCCAAGTTTAATAGAGTAGTCAAATATTCATTTGGAGATTCTTTGTGAATATTGTACAGCCTAAGCATAGGCAGGATTGTAATAATAACTCCTTGTACTGTTAATATCTAAGAATAATTGATATTTGTGTTTCCTAAAACAAAAGAAAAGTAAAGAAAGGTAAGGGTTTTACGTTCAGCAGAAACATTCAAACATACATAAGTCTTCTATTTAAACAAAATGTTTAAACAAAATGAATAATACATAACTTGTATAAAAATAACTATTGTTAAATAACTTCACAATTATGTATGGACCAAAATAAATCCAATAAATAATACTGAGCCTGTGACTGCAATATGTTACAGCTATCTAATAAATCAGTTTTATTTATAAAAAGACCTGAGTTTGTACAGAAGTTTGATTTCAATGAACAAATGAATGTACAACACTTTATTTGATAAACTCTAAAGAGTCATTTAGAAATATTCATTTAGAAACACTCCTTCGTTTATGTACTGTTGCTGGTCAAGAAAATGAAATGAAGACAAAAAAAAAAGACAATAAGGATGTTTTCTCAACTAAGTCTACTGCTGTCTACTGCTTTAGGTATTTTAGGACCTTTTTTTCCTGTAAATATTATGAACATTTTCTAAACATATTCACAGGCCATCTGAATGGTTTGTTTCACTGTCAATTAGACAAAAATAATTGCATAGTATCAAGAAGAAATATTAGCCAGAAAAGCAGATTTTATCACGGTCAGCTTTAACACAGGAACAAATGCTTTACACATTGAGTGGCATAATTTATCTATTAAAATGTTGTAGTTTAGTTGTGTAGCTTTACCATGTGCTCGAGAACCAAAATGTTTTAAAGAAATACGGACAAACACACACACAAAAAAAAAAACAGATTTGTGGTCAGGACTCTAGCTGTGAATATAAAGAGGTTGAGGAAATCAGTGAAAAATCAATATTTAATAAAACATTGGGTCTATTGGAAAATGTTAGAGAACCACTACTGTGTCCTACAGCCTTGCTGAAAAAAAAACAAAAAAAAAAAACAGCATAGACCAGATAGCTGGTGACCAGCTTGACCAGCATATGTTGTGTTTTGGTGCTGTACACACATTTTCCCAGCATACCAGCATACATTGAATACATGCAAATGGTCATCCAGTAACTCTGCAAAATATAGAACAGAATCAGTATAAAATTAACATTGTGTAATATGTAACAATATGTACAATATGAACATGTGCAACAATATGATAATTTAACAATGATCAGCAAATAAATTTTGATAAAAAAAATAATAACAAAAACACCTTCACACAGTTACTTTCACACCACAGGAGTGTAAATGAGTGAGCTTGGGCCTCACTCTTTATTTAAAGGTCTGCAGGTTTATGGGTCCTGAAGTAGTTCTGACATGTCCTGACATTTGTGCATTTTCTTACTTATAAACATATAAATGTCACATCTTTCACCTAGTGCAAAGTAAATGTCCAGGATTGAGGGAAGAGGGACACAGATGATCTTATACACAGAAGGCACATTTCTGGCATACTGTAAATATGGCGGTGCAAACAGACATTCAGGGTAAAACAGTGGGAACAGGAACAGTGCACTATGAAGAAAGGGTGTTGGGTTTGTAAAATCCCACTTTTACACCCTATACACAGTCATACATCTTTGTGCCTCTCTCGAAAAGCAGCTCTTGTTTAACTCAAGACACAAGTGAACATCGCAACATTTCCATGGTGTTTATGGCTGCTTAACATAGACTGATTTGCAATTCACACACCTGTGAGCAGCAGTGGTAACATTCCTGGCATCTGAGGTCAGTCCATGTGCTGGTTGTGCGCAGTCACAGGTGAAGCCTTATCCTGTGGTCAACCGCTTAGAAAAATCTAAAAGATCCATCCTGAATCCAGACACCAGTGGTAGTCCAGGTTCCCATGCGGGCAGGAATCGCAGAGTCTGTGTTTTCCATGACAGAGTGATGGTCCGTCTGTATCTTGCCTGCTTCTTTGCATTTGGTCTCTATAAAACAGGTGGCTGATTTTTCATGGTCACAACAGTTTATAAAAAAGGAAAAAGAAACATAAGCATGATGATAATAAAATTACTGACAATAATCATCAATAACTATTGACCATGCATAAAGACCACACAAACCTCTGAAATTGTATACCACGATCTACATTTATACCTTAATATCACAAACATCTGTAAGCTACATAAGGCAGCATTTTAGGCAACGGGAGCTAAAGTGTTTGTGCTAAATAACATTATAGATAACAGTGTCATAAGCTAACCAAAAACTGAACCAAATAGCTACTATGACATGAAGCTATCCAAAACGGGGTGAATGTATTATAAACATTTACTGACAACCATCTGTAATCTCCATACTGTAAAGCATTAATTAGCTTAGCCACCTGTGAGCTAACCTGTTTGTGCTAAGCTAAATGAGGCAGTATGTTAGCATGATTTAGCAGTGTTACCTACATGCTAACCAAACAGTTAGCTAATAAAAATGCTGTGGTTCTTTGGACCTGCGAATGCAGAGGAAATTATATTGAACAGTCAGATGTAATAAGTGAGAGATTTAAGGTGTTCCTTATCAGTATTAAACAACACTGCTGCATTGTACTCTATGAAAATGTATAGCATTTTCGACTTGTTTTGTTTATAAGAAAAAGCTGCCTTACACTACAATAAAGGCAAATGGCTTAATTGTGAACACTGTAATACAAAAGAATAAAGCAAGTTGTAGCATTAGCTTTTGGACAAAAAACCCCAAATGCAACAGAATGTCTAAAATGATGCTTTGTAACCATGTTTATTTCTAAATACAATAAATAAATACAATTAAATGGGATTTCTGTCAAATTTCCAGTATTCCAATAAATATAGCAGCTTTATTATTGATATAATCACATAGATTCACCAATTGACCTGTACACTGCTACACTGCGGCTTGATACGGATACACATTTCAATCAGATTCCAGCTGAGGAGACACCATACTGCAGACTTCTATGTTGTTTCACTCATTAGCATGTGCTCACATACCAAACTGTTTGAGATAAATACTGCCAGAAGTTCAGTTCAATGTCTTGTACAATCAGTAAAAAAAAAAAAACTCCAAATACATAGAACTATAAACACACATAAAAAACAAAACAGTGACAGTTGTCCTAGTTAGTTCAGAGGTTTGTGGTTAGTTCTCAGTATTCAGGTCTCTGTCTCTCAGACACAGTGAAGGGGAAGTGGTCTCAAGGTTTCACAACCATTTGAGAAGTCTTGAAAGGGCCAAATAATGATATAAAAATTTTATGCCTTTCCGATGTAAATTTTTTGGTTGCATCTGAAAATGCAGCAGTGTGATGATCCGAAATTCACCAGCATGTCCGCCTCTGAATGACAAAATTAAGATTTTGGAGGTGTCTAATGATCTGGTATCTTAGGTACTGTGCTTTGATCAGCCCCAGGTGGCATTTTTTTTGGGATAGCTGTTAGTCCTGCCTTTCGCTGCTTCTCAAATACCTTTTGTAGATGGTTAAGTTGCTCTCCCAAGTTGCACTCCCCAGTATATGACATCTGCAGCTTAAGGGGAGTGGTGGTGGAGTACAATATTCATGAGGTGCTGAAATGTGGCTGGGCTCCATGGAGGCCATATGGGATGACCAGTACTGCTAATGTTCCTGCTCGGTAATGAAGCCGTATTTCCTTTTGCCTTTGGTGTTACGGCTACTTTCCAGTAGCCCTGTGTAGAAATTCAAGTGTAGAAATAAATCAGGCCTTACCCAAACTGTCAATTTAATCATGCACTTGTGGCTGGAGATAAGCATAGAATTCAGAGCTTACTGTAAGTTGAGATGGTGGAAGTCATTGGATAGGCCGATGGACCCATCTTGAGTACAGTGACTACTGGCTTGGACCAAGGACTAGTCAACTTTTCAATTACGTAGCATGTACTTTATTTCCGCTCAGGTCTCAGTCTTACAATCATACCGGAAAGGGTTTTGATGTCATGTTGTACCAGGTTGGTGGAGAACATGTGATGGAACTGGTCAACCAGTTCACTCTATACTGAACCATACTCCACTTTTGCCTTACCATCCCTCGGTGGTGAGGGAGAGGGGGAAGTGCAGAACACACAATGTCCACGGTAAGGTGATGCAAAGTTTTTGGCCAGGTGTGGAGAGGAAAGCATGGGAACCAGTCATGTCTGGCAGAAGACCACTTCCCTTGGCTTGTGGCATGCAGGCGTCTTTCCAAAGCAATCCGAATCTGGTGTGAGAGCATAAAGGCATCACACAACTTACTCAAAATCTTAAGCTGCCACAAGTCTTTTAGAGTTATCAGACGACTGTGGGAGGGTAGTTAATTATATCCTATCAGCCGTGGTGTATTTCTGTGCCATGCCCCTGTAGTGCAGTTGTTCAGGTTGCTGAATGTGTGCTGTGATCCCCTTCTTTTGGTCGAGCGAAAAGTTATGGTTTTACATGATGCACTAGCCATAAGATTGCAACTTTCAGTTTACACATTTACTCTTTTGCTAAATAGAGGAGAGAAATGATAAATCCGTCAGATAAAATCTTAGTTTTACTTTAATTATTCTTGTGGAGGTTGTGTAACATTGTCAATGATCTGAGCTTAAAACATCAACATTTGTGAACTTTTTTCATCAATTTGTTCATTTGATTAAAAATAAAGACTGTGCTAAATTAAAATGTTAATATCGAGACCTAAATGAATATTTATACATTTTACAAAACGTTACACACAACGAGACATCTTGTTTGTTACATGTTTTTTTTCTCCCAGATTTTGTAAATTATTTCTTCTAAGACATCTGAGTGTGTTGTAAGACTTGTCTCCAATAATAAGTACATCCAAAAATATTTTATAATAAATTCACATTTGTTTTTTTTTATACTACTCATTGTAAACATTAATGTTGAGATTTAAATGAATAATTTTACATAATATACCTCAATAACTTTATATACTCGTTGATGAAGCCAAATATAAAGCTAAAACATTTCAAATAAAGACTACCTGGGGGTGCACAAACTTATGCTATGCTCAGCTCTCAGGATTTCTACAACAGTCTGAGTTTAATGTCGACTGAAATGTAGTGAAATGAGACAAATTTATCTACAAGGAAACACTGACACGCCTTGTTTATTAGAATTGTTACAAGTTGCTGTAAATGTAAATGTAATGTAACAGAGAAGGAAGAGAGAAGTTTAAACCTTGTCTCCACTAAATACGTCTAATAAAGGTGTTTTATATTAAATGTACTTCCACACTGCTGAGAGTAAAGTGTGTAGTGAGCGTGTACAGACTGAACACACTGAGACAGGACGTCCGCCCAGCGGTCTGATGAATGTGGGACAGTAGCGACGTTACGCTAACAGTAAGGGAAGGTTGTGTAGAGCAGCAGCAGAACTGCACTGAACACAACGTTCTTCACCGACACTGACATCGAGGAGAAGTGAAAGAAATGCTGCTGAATATTTTAGCAGAAACTCTCAGGACTCTCAGGACTCTTCTTCTCCTGCTGTGCTGTAAGTCTGAGCCTTTCCTTCACTACAGAACAAACTCTAGCTGTGAATAGAAAGAGGTTTAGGAAATAAGTTGATCACGAAGAACATAAAACTTAAAAAAAATTGCATGCAATAAATATTTTTGGGAAAAACAATAGAAACATCTTTTAAATATAAAATCACAAATGTGTAACATGGTATAATCTGTGAATGAAATAATGAATCTGAAGGTGAAGCTGTGGTGCAGGTTTACTGTGTGCAGCTGGAGACGAGACGGTCACACTGCAGGAAGTGGAAGGAACCACTATAACTCTCCATACTGGGATAACTGGGATTCAGAGTGAYGCTCAGATTCWRTGKTTYTATGGACCTGAGAAAGCMGAGRAGAAGATATTGAWYAKTCAGGTGTTTAAAGGAGAAACTGTTACAGAAATCAGTGAGAGATTTAAAGAGCGACTGCAGCTGGACAGAATCAGTGGAGCTTTAACCATCAGGAACATCAGCAGGAATCATTCTGGAGTTTATTTATTACAAGTTCTCACTCCTCGTCTCTCATCCAGGACTTTCAGTGTCAGTGTTTATGGTGAGTACATTCTCAAACCTCAGGGGCGCCAGCAGCCGGAATTCAGTTTTTTTATTCATTTATTTTTCTTAGCATTTCGGTCAGTTTTTAAGTCAATGCACATTTCTGGTGCTTGACCCTGGTAGTTTGGCCTGAATTAGTTTACAGGGAAATAAGTAGCCTAGAAATGCATGCAGTATTATACTCAGAGTTTTATGCTGGTGTTATATACATGACATGAAAAAAAAAAACACCTAAACATATAACTCTGCAAGCTGTATTCCTTAAAAAATGATTTTACTAACTCATACTGAGACCTCTTATTAAATGATGACTCGGCATTCTTTTTAATAAAAGCTTTTATTTTTTTTCTTTCATGCAAGTGCAAATACTGTACATGGATGCTTTAAACACATCTTAGTGCATGAAAAATAATAATACTGAATTAACATTAAGCCGAGCAAATGTCGTGTCACTGTGATAATAAGTAACTTGAGTAAAAGTAAGTAAGTAGTTTGATGCTGAACAGTTTCTGTGATTATTTTACAAATCACATTTTTATAAATATTTACAATCAGAGTTAAAGAAGAGATTCTCTATGGTGAATATGACTTATGTAACAATATAAGTTTGTTATTTATAATATAATATTACTCTCAGCTCTGACTGGCCGTTCTGAATTAATGAAGTCATGAGACTGAGACATGAAACACATTAACTCACCATAAACACTGACACTGAAAGTCCTGGATGAGAGACGAGGAGTGAGAACTTGTAATAAATAAACTCCAGAATGATTCCTGCTGATGTTCCTGATGGTTAAAGCTCCACTGATTCTGTCCAGCTGCAGTCGCTCTTTAAATCTCTCACTGATTTCTGTAACAGTTTCCAGGCTAATTTGTAATTGTGCTAAATAGTTTATTCTGTGCTAAATGGTTTCTAAATAGTAATTAAAGTGTTTTGTTGGTCCATTACTTGTCCAAATATATACAAACTGGTAAACCATAAAGATAAAAAAGCAGTGACAGTTGTCCTAGTTAGTGTAGACCTCTGTGGTTGGTACACAGTGTTCAGCTCTCTGTTTCATATATGCACGTGTCAGAGGAAATAGTGATGGCTGAGTTACTGTAACTGCAAAAAAAATACAGCAGATACTTAATATGTTTTAGTTATTAAGTCTTAAAAGTACCGAAGAAGATACAAAAGCTGATTTTTCTCAACCTGTCAATGGCTACCTGAGGGTGCACAAACTTATGCTCAGTCTAGTCCAGTCCTCAAGGATTAGATACTCATGCGTGATGATTTAATGATTAATGATGATGAATGATTAACTTACAAATTACTTACAGATACAAGTAGATGAAACACACTGACATCACATTTCATTGCTCACAGTTACACTGTATGTTAGTCCACTATTTCTAAAATGTAGATGAAGAAGTGGAAAGTCCATATTTGAAAGATTAGTGAGGATCCTTTGATGGACAATGTTCAAGCCTCAGTGCTTTTAGTGTAAGATTATAAAAATGTCCTGCCAAAGTAGAGAGAATTCAAGTAATTTAAGGACATTTACAGATAAATTAAAAGTTTGAAGTCTGTGGGTGAAATAATGAATCTGAAGGTGAGGCTGTGGCGCAGGTTTACTGTGTGCAGCTGGAGACGAGACGGTCACACTGCAGGAAGTGGAAGGAACCACTATAACTCTCCATACTGGGATAACTGGGATTCAGAGTGATGCTCAGATTCTGTGGTTTTATGGACCTGAGAAAGCAGAGAAGAAGATATTGAACAGTCAGGTGTTTGAAGGAAGAAATGTTACTCAAATCAGTGAGAGATTTAAAGAGCGACTGCAGCTGGACAGAATCAGTGGAGCTTTAACCATCAGGAACATCAGCAGGAATCATTCTGGAGTTTATTTATTACACGTCATCAATGGAGGTCTCTCATCCAGGACTTTCAGTGTCAGTGTTTATGGTAAGTAGTATATAGTGTGTTTGCATGTGTGTGTGTGTGTGTGTGTGTGTGTGTGCACTGTGCAAACTTTTAGGCACCTTTGTTATTTTTGTATTTTTATTTTTTGTACTTTGTTATATCCTGTATATTTTGTGACTTCATGAAGTCAGTACAAAAGCATTTCTGATTTCCAAACATTAGTATTCCGGCTAAAAAAAATAAAAAATCTTAAAATAATATCTGAAACTTTGAAAAAGAAAGCAACATATTTTCATATGAGAAAAAAAACAAAGCAAAGGCAAAAGTGGCAGAAGGACTGTCGCTGGTCCTGCAGGACGTTCAGTAAAACCTAACAGATAAACTTCTATTAAGATTGCACATGCTTGGGGTCATTGTTCATTTCAAAACCAATTTGTCACTAAATTTTAATTTCCTTGCTGATGTTTTGAGATTCCTAAAAGAAAATAAAAGTCCACATAATCTTCCTTTTGGCTTGAAAAGACTGAGATCCTGTTCCTTGTCTGGACAAGTCAAAAGACCCTGGAGCACCTCAAGCTTTCCTTGCTTTCTACTTCTGCTCGTCCTATCACCCTGGCTCAACAAACTCCAGACTAGAAGCTCTCTTTCATCAGTTCCTCCAGTCCAGGATTAAGAGTCCTAGACCACCATTGTGTCTTCTCAATTCCTCATGGATGTGGCGCTGCTGGATATCGAATCTCAGATCAAGAACACGCTCCATCAGGAAACTGGTCCTCCATAGACTCCACCATGCAGACTTCACATTTCACTTCTGTGCCTCATGCTTCCCTTTCAGCATCATATTCAGTATGTTCTCGACGTGTTGCTGACTCGGCCCGTTCTTTGGATTGATCTCTCATCTTTGCACTTTGGAACCTAGCCTTCTCTCAGATTGATTATTTAGTTTGACATCACAGACTTTCGATTCTGTCTCGAACTTCTCACATGTGCAAGTTCCCCATGCCATGTGCACTAACACACCCCCATACCATCACAGGTGCTGGCTTTTGAACTTGCAGTGATTTTAATCTGGATGCTGCTTTTCTTCGTTTTTCTGCTGATGTTCCTGATGGTTAAAGCTCCACTGATTCTGTCCAGCTGCAGTCGCTCTTTAAATCTCTCACTGATTTTTAAGTTTAAACTCCTGATTAAACAAAGACTTCTCTGCTTTCTCAGGACCATAAAACCTTGACAGACTTGATATGTTACTTCTGCATTGCTGTATGTTGTATATTGCAGAGTATGGTTGAATATAGTGTCCAGTGTATTCAGAGTTGAAAAGGTTACTGTATAATGTACAGTCATGCATCAGTATTTACTGTATAATGTTAAGAATTCTAAATCAACAGATAAACTTGATTAAAGTGAAGGCTAATCATTTTAATTGTAATCAACATAATACAAAAGCACACATGAAAGAGAAAGTGGTGAAAGACTAAACTGCAAAAAGCATCAGCTTAATATGATTAGTTGTGTGTAGTCTTAAAATATTTCATAAAATGTTGAGGGCTTATGGCTATAAAATGTGTACAATAATAATAATAATAATAATAATAATAATAATAATAATAATAATAATAATAATAGTAGTGTCATAAAGATTCCAGTACTGTAATCATGTTTTTTTTGTTTTTGGGGTTTTTTTGTTGTTTTTTTATCTAAAATAATTTAATCTGGAAAAGGTTAAAAGTATAGTGTGTGAGTGAAATTATTCAAATAAATCTGAAGCTGTGGTGCAGGTTTACTGTGTGCAGCTGGAGACGAGACGGTCACACTGCAGGAAGTGGAAGGAACCACTATAACTCTCCATACTGGGATAACTGGGAATCAGAGTGATGCTCAGATTCTGTGGTTTTATGGACCTGAGAAAGCAGAGAAGAAGATATTGATTATTCAGGTGTTTAAAGGAGAAACTGTTACAGAAATCAGTGAGAGATTTAAAGAGCGACTGCAGCTGGACAGAATCAGTGGAGCTTTAACCATCAGGAACATCAGCAGGAATCATTCTGGAGTTTATTTACTACACGTTGTCAATGGAGGTCTCTCATCCAGGACTTTCAGTGTCAGTGTTTATGGTGAGTAATTAGTATATATACTTTACACATATACAGTACCAATCAAAGGTTTTGACACACAGTGTGATGTAATGTTATTCATTTACTGACTTATTTACTACATTTTAGAACAATAGTGATGATTTAAAAACTATAAAAAAACGCACAGAATTAGATAATTAAGTAACAACAACAACAACATCAACAACAGTCAGTTACAATTTTATAACATGAAGGTCAGTTCTTGCAACTCTTTCATTAGAGTCACCAGCCTCAGAAATCACCAATTAACAAACAGAACCTCAGATCAGAGCCGTTATGAAGCTTTACAGAGTATACATAGAAGACATACAGAACCAGTTAATAGATTGGAAGTTTGTTTTTTCTTGTAAATACAATTCTAAAGTTCTTAAAATAATGACAAAACAAATTTTCACAAATATTGGATTTCGTCCACTCTTGCCATTCTTTCAGCCTCATGAGGAAGTCGTCTGAATGGTTTTCCAACAATCTTTTGTTCCCAGAGGTGTTGAGTAGTTGTTGGCTGTATTTCCTTCACTCTCCAGTCCAACTCATCCCAAACCATCTTAACTGGATTTAGATCAACTTTACATAGATTTACTAGATTTAGATAACTTTATTGAACAAATAGATGTGTTTGGGGTCATTGTCCTGTTGACAAACACTAATTATGTTCAAAATAAGTACGAACCTAATGGTGTGGCATGTTCCTGCTGGTTAAGTCTGCCGCCTAGTTTGACTACTGTAAGTCACCATCACACCACACCTCTTGCTCTGTGCTTTACAGTGGGAGCCACACATTCAGGAACCATATGTTTACCTTCTTTAAGTCTAATAAAGTCACGTTGATACAAACCAAAAATCTCATCAGATCAATAGACAATTTTCCACTAATCTAATGTCCATTTCTTGTGTTTCTTGGCTGAAGTCTCCTCTGCTTGTTTTTTTTTCTGATGTAATGGTTTCTTTGCCACAGTTCAACCATGAAGACTTGACTCACACTTTCTCCGTTTAACAGTGAGCATTGAAATATGTCCTCTGCTTGGTCCTCCTTTCTTCGGACAAGTCAGTTTCCTCATAGTGTTTGGTGGTTTTGGTGATTTCATCTGTACATTCAAAGATCTTGAGACTGACCTTCATTTTTCAAAGTAATAATGGACTAAATACAGTTTGGTTTAATTGAGCTAAAATGCAAAGTAAATGTGTATTAAATAAAGTCCAGAATGATTCCTGCTGATGTTCCTGATGGTTAAAGCTCCACTGATTCTGTCCAGCTGCAGTCGCTCTTTAAATCTCTCACTGATGTCTGTAACAGTTTCTCCTTTAAACACCTGACTGATCAATATCCTCTCCTCTGCTTTCGCAGCTCCACTAGTAAATAAAAATCAATTCAATTGTAAACAATGTAATCTAAAATAAGGCATCCTAAGGCACTACATTAGCCTCTGGGGAAAAAAAGTAAAGTAAAAAAAAGAAAAAAAAACTATGTTCGCATTTAGGAACATTAATTACATGCAGCATGTAGAGTATTAAGATAAATTTATTAACACATCATATTTTAGAAAAAAAAAAAATTATCCAGTATCACTTTCAGCATGAATAATTATTTTCATTAATATATACAGTAGTGTACAGTTTCTCCGGTTGTATATGAAAGATAAAGATGCACAGCAGTAGTTTCACCATTATTATCAAAAGCCATAGTTAGAGTTTCTACACTATTTTCCCATCGTCACAAACATCAGTTGTCGGTTCATTTTGTAGCTGCTTCTGAAGAAGGAAAAAAAAAAATTCTGTAAAGCTGCCTTATGAACATCTCTGTGGCTAAACACAATATTGAAACATAATTTAAATGAAATTTCATCACATAAAAAAAAAAAAAAAGTTTTTATTAACAAAATTTTCAGGTGATGTTTTAAAATTGCATCATATTGCAGATTGAGTTTAGACATGACGATGTAATTTCACCAGTAGACCTGTGCGTTACTCAGTGATTATAGATTTAACACACGTTACAGCTAATAAAATACACTTTTACAAAGTTTTAACGTTTAACAAGTCGTACTGAAGCGTTTTATATTAATGCTATTTATAAACAATATTACAAGTATTACAAATGTGTTCAAAGAGAGGGAGAGAGAGAGAGAGAGAGAAACAGTTGTCCTAGTTATTGCAGATCGTTGTGGTTAGTACACAGAGTTCAGCTCGATATCACACGTGAGAGAATGTGGTGGAAGAATAAACTGCAAAAAAGATTCAACTTCAAAGGCTAAATTATAATGTAATGAAATGGGGCGGGTCTATAAGCTGGAAATGTGTTAGAATTGTATTATTATTAATTATTATATTATTATTACATACAATAATAATAGTGTTCTACAGAATATAGAGACTCCAGTAATATAATCACATGTGTAATAAATCATATTTAAAATAAAGCTGTGGTGCAGGTTTACTGTGTGCAGCTGGAGACGAGACGGTCACACTGCAGGAAGTGGAAGGAACCACTATAACTCTCCATACTGGGATAACTGGGATCCAGAGTGACGCTCAGATTCTGTGGCTGTTTGGACCTGAGAAAGCCGAGGAGAAGATATTGATCAGTCRGGTGTTTAAAGGAGAAACTGTTACAGAAATCAGTGAGAGATTTAAAGAGCGACTGCAGCTGGACAGAATCAGTGGAGCTTTAACCATCAGGAACATCAGCAGGAATCATTCTGGAGTTTATTTATTACAAGTCCTGACTAGACGTCTCTTGTCCAGGACTTTCAGTATCAGTGTTTATGGTGAGTAAAAGTGTTTAACGTCTCCTTCCTGTCCATGTTTAACATTCTGGGAATATGACTGGAAAAGTCCTGAAACATGATTTTCTAGAATGAGGCAGAATCCTGGTATTGAATAAAGTTGAGGACTACAAGCTCTTTAGACATCTGACAAGTTTCTGTTTCATAATTAAACAGTAACATCAGATTCACTTAACATAACTACATGCAGTCTGTGTTTGTGTTTATTAGCTCCAGTATCAACTCCAGTAATAATAAATCAAAGGGAAAGACGAAGTGTTTCCCCCACAGATGTGTGTTTCCCCCTGTGCACTGTGGAGAATGGAGAAGATGTGACGTTATCCTGGTACAGAGGGACTGAGAGACTCAATATCAGCAATAACACAGATCTCAGTGTTMACCTCAGTCTCACACTGCAAATACACAACCAGGACAWTAACACTAACACTTACACCTGTGTGTCTGCAAACCCTGTCAGCAATAAAACAACTTCTCTCAGCATCACACGGCTCGGTGATCATCACTCAGGTACGCCAGAGAGAATCGTGTTTGGTATTTATGTCACATTGTGCAGCCTGTCTGTGTCACGTCTACATACATTAATGATTATATTAAAGTCTTTACAGGTGAAGCTGGACGTTCCTACACACTGCTTCCTGTGCTGATATCTGCTGGAGTTTTCCTCTTATTAATAATATCCATACCTGTGTGTGTTCGACTACAAAGCGACAACAACAAGGTGAGAAATACATCTTCGATCTGTTCCTGTGTTACGTCTGGTTTATACTGTATGTCTGTTTACTGAAGTGAATCTGTTTCTTTCGGTCTGTAGTTTCTACACAAACGTGAGGAACTGACTTCCACTGAGGTGATATTTACAGCTCACAGTGCAGAGAGAGTTAAAAAGGTGAAGATACTAATAACACTGTGAGATGATCAGGATGTGAAATGCGTTTAGATACTGAAATATACTGTTGTGTCTTACAGGAAGAAATCTCCAGAATAACGGACGAGCAGGAACAGAAAACCTTCGTGATGTATTCAGCTGTGAAGAGGCTGCGATAATTCATACTTTATATAATGTATAACTCATTAATTATTATAAAATATTAATTATTCTTTATAACATGTTTATAAACACGATAGTTAAAGTGAGACTGAAAAAGTGACTATGTTGACTATATAAGTGATGATGTGAACTAGTGTTGTACTGGTCACATAAACTTGTGTTTCTCTCATAAACTTGTCACACACTCTCATATATAATCATAAATATCAACATTAATGTAAACAAATGCAAGAACTCTGACAGTTTATTACAAATTCCAAACAGAATTTCAATCTGATTTCCTTTATTAACTCGACCAGTGGAATTATAATTTATTATCTTTTCACTTTTTCTCAAAGTTCCTTCCTCACAACATCACATAGAGATTTTTCTGACGTCTTTATTAATAATAATAATCTACATTTAGATTCCTGTAAAGCTGCTTCATGATGAAAATGACATGAACAGAGCTACTGTATACAAAAAGCTCCAAAGCTTAAGATCCAAGTTCCACATAAAACCAAAATGTTCCATTAAGTGTGAAAGGAAATGATGAAACGGTCACGGTTCTACTAGTTGGTGTAGAGGTTTGTGGTTCTCAGTCTTCAGCTCTCTGTCTCTCTCACACAGTAAAGGGGAAGTGCTGACAGACGACTAAACTGCAAAAATCTGCAACGTTTTCCCCCACAAAATCCACATGTAGTTTTTATTTTTAATACTGCTCATTGTAAACATTCATGTTGAGACTTAAATGAATCATTTTACAAAAATATATCTCAATAACTTTATATACTCGTTGATGAAGCCAAATGTAAAGTCGAAACATTTAAAATAAAGACTACGCGGGGGTGCACAAACTTATGCTCAGTCTTCAGTTACACAGTCTGGGTTTAATAATGAATTAAATGTCATGAAATAACACAAATTTACCTACAAGGAAACACTGACACGCCTTGTTTATTAGAATTGTTACATGTTTTTGTAAATGTAAATGTAATGTAACAGAGAAGGAAGAGAGAAGTTTAAACCTTGTCTCCACTAAATACGTCTAATAAAGGTGTTTTATATTAAATGTACTTCCACACTGCTGAGAGTAAAGTGTGTAGTGAGCGTGTACAGACTGAACACACTGAGACAGGACGTCCGCCCAGCGGTCTGATGAATGTGGGACAGTAGCGACGTTACGCTAACAGTAAGGGAAGGTTGTGTAGAGCAGCAGCAGAACTGCACTGAACACAACGTTCTTCACCGACACTGACATCGAGGAGAAGTGAAAGAAATGCTGCTGAATATTTTAGCAGAAACTCTCAGGACTCTCAGGACTCTTCTTCTCCTGCTGTGCTGTAAGTCTGAGCCTTTCCTTCACTACAGAACAAACTCTAGCTGTGAATAGAAAGAGGTTTAGGAAATAAGTTGATCACGAAGAACATAAAACTTAAAAAAAAATTGCATGCAATAAATATTTTGGGAAAAACAATAGAAACGTCTTTTAAATATAAAATCACAAATGTGTAACATGGTATAATCTGTGAATGAAATGATGAATCTGAAGGTGAAGCTGTGGTGCAGGTTTACTGTGTGCAGCTGGAGACGAGACGGTCACACTGCAGGAAGTGGAAGGAACCACTATAACTCTCCATACTGGGATAACTGGGAT
>QMIH01000324.1:456167-479128 GCA_003987875.1 Clarias batrachus | reverse complement strand
TAAATAAACTCCAGAATGATTCCTGCTGATGTTCCTGATGGTTAAAGCTCCACTGATTCTGTCCAGCTGCAGTCGCTCTTTAAATCTCTCACTGATTTCTGTAACAGTTTCCTGGCTAATTTTTAATCATGATAAATAGTTTAATTTGTGCGAAATGGTTTCTAAACAGTATAATTGAAGACTTTTGTCAGTTAATTTTCGTACCTACTTCTAGGAGGATTATTACAGAGCTAGGCAGTGTTTTAACCTTTAACCTAACAGTTCTTTCTTACTTTTCCAAATACATACAAACTGGTAAACCATAAAGATAAAAACAAAAAAAAAAATGACAGTTGTCCTAGTTGGTGCAGACCGTGTGGTTGGTACACCCAACAGTGTTCACCTCTCTGTCTCACACACACACGTGTTAGAGGAAGTAGTGATGTCTGAGTTAACTGCAAAAAAAAAAAAAAAAAGCAGATACTTTATGTTTTAGTTATTTAAAGTCTTAAAAGTACCAAGGAAGAAATTATTCTGTCCATCGAATGTATTGGCTAATTTATGCTCAGTCTAATCCAGTCCTCATGATTTATATACTCATGTGTTATGATTTAAAGATTAATGATGGTGAATGATTACCAAAAGGAAACTGAATAACACATTTACTTACAAATAACAATTAGATTAAACACACTGACATGTCTTGACTCACATTCACAATAAAAAAAACATCATAAATAAACAAAACCTACAGAATAGAGAGTATTCAAGTAATTTAAGGACATTTACACATAAATGAAAAATTTAAAGTAGTTTGTTATTGAAATTATGAACTTGAAGCTGAATCCGTGGTGCAGGTTTACTGTGTGCAGCTGGAGACGAGACGGTCACACTGCAGGAAGTGGAAGGAACCACTATAACTCTCCATACTGGGATAACTGGGATTCAGAGTGACGCTCATATAGTCTGGTTCTATGGACCTGAGAAAGCAGAGGAAAATATATTGAACAGTCAGGTGTTTAAAGGAGAAACTGTTACAGAAATCAGTGAGAGATTTAAAGAGCGACTGCAGCTGGACAGAATCAGTGGAGCTTTAACCATCAGGAACATCAGCAGGAATCATTCTGGAGTTTATTTACTACAAGTAATTGCTGGACGCATATCATCTAGGACTTTCAGTGTCAGTGTTTATGGTGAGTAAAAGTGTGTAATGTCTCCTTCCCATCCAACGTGTTCTTCTGACAATATGGTTGGAAAAATCCTGAAAAAATATTTTCCTGGAAAGCCTGATATTGAGCAAAGTTTAGGAATACGCCATTAAACACAAGAAAAGAAGAGAACAAGGAAGTTAACTTTCCCATTATGCTTAATATTGTAATGATTGCACCACCAATATCAGCTGATGTTTCAAAACAATGGTCTTTAGCCTCTTATAAAATTAAGTAATCAATCTGTGTAACAGAGAGAGAGAGAGAGAGAGAGAGAGAGGCAGTGTGTGTGTGTGTGTGTGTGTGTGTGTGTGTGTGTGTGTGTGTGCGTGCGTGCGTGTGTGTGTGTGTGTGTCTCATCCGCGTATATCAGAGTTTGGGAGCGCAAAAAATCCCAACTATGTCCAATGAAACCCAATCCTTAGGTAATAGTTCACAAATATGTTCCACCAGGTAGAGTCCATAGGCCTGCTCGGCGGGAAAAAAAAGCGATTAATCGCATAACTCCAGGGGTCGCACTGCGTCTCTTCTTCGCATCCTGTTCTCTTTTGTTTACTTCCTCTTTCCACTATTCTTCCTACGGCTTCCGTCTGATGACCTCCCGACAAACTTCTTGCGAGAACTCGGGCCCAGCACCACTGGGTAAGGTATCAAACTTTAGAGAATGCAATACCACAGTTCACCGCCCCTTTACAGCGTACAGGGGGTATTACAGCGATGCTAACCTTATTTTCTTTATATACTGTTTTACTACATAGACCCCCTTGCCAGTTCATGGCATAGGAGGAGAGCGCCAAAAGTACCTCTACAAATTAACCATATTTATTATATCAGCTTTATGTGGGTTGCCCCAACTTACAGTTTAGTTGATTGTCTTTTATTTCAGCTGGTCTCTCCCACTTGGACGCTAGTTTAGCGGCGTATTTGTCTATGGGTGAGGACTGTGGGTGAGTTTTTATCCACACTGTGTCTTGCCGCTGAAAATGCCTCTGAGCATTTTTGTACCTAGCCTGTTTGGCTTTCTGACTGCACACACAGTGTTTTACTTCCTCAGCCATGGAGCTCTATTTTTCTAATATGGTATATGCCTGTTGCCCCAGTGTTGGTAGCTTGTAACCCAGCCTTTCCAGTGGTCCATGAAGTTGCTGGCCTAGCATAAGATCTGCTGGAGTTTTTCCCGTAGTCTCCTGCTGGGAGTTCTTAATTGTGAACGGGATCTCTGGTAACCACTGGTCCTAGGCTTGGTGTTGGTGACCGACATATGATGCAATCATCGTTTTAATGGTCAGATTTACTCTTTCTGTGAAGTTGGTTTAGAAGTGGTAACTCGTAGTCAGCTTTTGAATGTTCTCTCATGTTCTACAGAGGTTGGCCAACAGGTTGGATGTAAATTGTGAATCTGAAATTAAATAGTTTGGGACACCTCAGCGGGTGAAGATTTCTTCGCTGAGGATTTTCATGATTTTCTGGCCTTTAGCATCCCTCAGCGGAAACATCTTTATGCACTTGGTGTAGTAATCTATCGTTACCAAGAGGTAAGGTTCCATTAGGTTTAATCTCAAGATGTGGCCTGACTCTGTAACTTCCGTGCTCTCCATTAGCCCCTGGGGTTGGCGGTTATCAGGCTTATATTTTCGGCAGATTTAGCAAACCCAGACATACTTCCAGATATCTTTGTAGACTGATGGACACCAGGCAACATCTAGCACCCACAGCAATGTCTTCAGCCTTCCCCGATGACCTCCTAAAGAGTTATTGTGAAAGTAATGCAGAAACCCCCTGAGATTGAGGCACCACCACCTGATATTTTTCTCCTTGGTTTGTCAGCGGTACCCTCCAGTGCTAAGCTTGTCCTATTTTATGCAAGGTGTTTGGTATTTCATTGTGCGATTTTGGGGATGAGATGGCAAGGCACAGGGCTGTTTCCTCAGTCTGTGGCTTGTATGCCTGGGACAGAGCATCCCTGATTGAGACAATCCTTTAGAGAAATGCTGCGGTCTTAAGGTCCAGCAGGTCAGATGGGAAATGCTCTTGGTACAGTTGAAGGCTCAAGCTAGAGCAGCATGGTCAGTGAAGACCTCAAATGGGTTCCCTTAAGGTAATGTCTCCATTTCTCCACCGCCTATACCAGGTGTAAATTATGAAGTGTAAACCGGTTTTGGATGGGCCTATGATGGGGTTTTACATCGCAGTAACCCTGAGGGGCAGTAGTAAGGGTTACTAAGGCAGGAGGCACTGGGACTGGGGTTTGGGCACCCTTAAGGCAGCTTAGGGTGCAGTGACACCCTTAGTTTGATACTAATTCCTGTTCTGGCACCTGGGTTACCAGAAACAAGATTTGCCAGATATAAATCCCCAGGCTCTGGAGAATCACATACAGCTAGCTTATCCTTTAGCTGCTCAGAGAGCCCTTGAACATATGCAGACATAAGGGCTATGTCATTAAACCCCGAGCTGGCAGTCTGCAACTGATGACCTCTCTTGACAAATGGAAAGGAGGGGCAACACTACACTGTCCGCTGTATGCGGATGGTGAAAAATGGTGTGTTCCGAGAGGAGGTGCTGCCACACTACAGTAGTCCACTCTAGTGCTCTGCTTGTGAGCTGAGACACCATAAATGCAACCTTTGCCCTTTTTGATGGAAATTGGGAAGGTTGCACCTCAAATATTAGTGAGCACTGCAGGATGAAGACATTGCACCTCTCTGGCTCATCTGCATATGGCTGCAGAGGGGCCACTGATCTGGCTAATTGGACACCAGGCAACATCCAGCACGAGTCCACTCTGGAATCAACTCGCGGCCAGATGGAAATCTGAAAGTTGCACGCACCTCAAGTTGTCCAAAAATTTGCTCGTGGCACTTAACAATCCCACGCATCTCTGAAATTAGAACAGTTAGGGCTTTCTCATGCTTATCAAGCACTCTCACTTGACCCTAATCTATTTCATGCACCCACTCCAAGCCCAAAAGAAAACTGAAAAGAAACCAAAAGAAAACTGAAAACCCAAAATAAACAGAGCTCCACTGTCTATGTGACAACAGATGGTAATAGATGGTGATATCATCTTTGAAAACAAAGTAACAGTTTCCCCTCAGATTGGACAGGACATTTTCCATAAGCCTCTGCAATGTAACCGCAGCATTTCTAAGGTCATACGGCATTAAACGGATCTGGAAAAGACCCTTGGTGGTAATGAAGGCAGTTTTTGTCTGCTTTTTTCTTTCATTTCCACCTGCCAGTATCCAGATTGCAGATTCAATGGAGAGAACCAGGAGCCCCCTTTCATAGATTCTAAGATGTCATGTATTAATGGCATGGGATATGCATCTGGGATGATTTTGCTGTTAAGTTGTCTATAATCAACACAAAAATGATAGAAGCCATTGGTCTTGGGGATGAGGACTACAGGTGACGTGGCAAGAGGGCTCCACAATATTATCTCATTTGTTCCACTATGCTACAATATTATTGATATTTATGACTAATATTATTAATATAAAATGTCAAGAGCAATGTTCTCATGTGCCTTCCTACTCTACTTCATCAGCTATGGATTTTAATGTCAGAGGATGCAGAAGAGACCAATAGCACTAAGGATGCCACTTCTAAACAGCAATCAACCTTAATTCTCTGATTGAATTCCTTCCATATTTGATTTGGCCTGTGCCCAAAGTCAGGTTGGGCACGGACCGTGCTCTCCTCCATCAAGTCTGTGGAAGTTCTGGATGGTCAGCAGCTAAAGTCAGGGCCAATAATCCAGTCATATTACACCTTGGGCAACACATCAAACAATTTTCCTTTCTGGTAACCCAGGTGTCAGAATTGCATGTGGTGTTAGGGTTCCCTTGGCTTTACCAACTTATAGCCCAGTTCATAGGCATGTGAATGCACCAGATGTAGGTAGATTCTCAGGACCTGATCAAAAGTACTGCACCTATTTTTCGCACTGCCTGACACCAACAGAGTGTACATGCTTTATCGGGGATCACAAAATCCTGGCCATAAAATTGTCCTTGGTCTGTTGCACCTGTTGCCTATTCCATGCCACCCATGGTCACACCTCTCACTGGACTTGCTTTGAAGGAAAGGGAATACAGAGCGATCTAAAGAACACAAAAGAGAGCAATCCACATGAGGGAAATACCCAGCGGCAGACTACTCCCTGAATTGTCATCAATTATAGGGCGTTGGTGATACCATAACCCTAACCCTATGAAACGTAACATCACGTGGCATGCACATATAACACTGGAGAAGTTAAACAGCAAAGTTTCTGTTTCTTAATTGAGTAACAGTAACAACAGAGTCACATAACATAACTACATGCAATCTGTTTGTGTTTATTAGCTCCAGTGTCAACTCCAGTAATAAGAAATCAAAGGGAAAGACGAAGTGTTTCCCCCACAGAGGTGTGTTTCCTCCTGTGCACTGTGGAGAATGGAGAAGATGTGACGTTATCCTGGTACAGAGRGACTGAGAGACTCAATATCAGCAATAACACAGATCTCAGTGTTCACCTCAGTCTCACACTGCAAATACACAACCAGGACATTAACACTAACACTTACACCTGTGTGTCTGCAAACCCTGTCAGCAATAAAACAACTTCTCTCAGCATCACACGGCTCGGTGATCATCACTCAGGTACAGCAGAGAGAATCGTGTTTGGTATTTATGTCACATTGTGCAGCCTGTCTGTGTCACGTCTACATACATTAATGATTATATTAAAGTCTTTACAGGTGAAGCTGGACGTTCCTACACACTGCTTCCTGTCCTGATATCTGCTGGAGTTTTCCTCTTATTAATAATATCCATACCTGTGTGTGTTCGACTACAAAGCGACAACAACAAGGTGAGAAATACATCTTCGATCTGTTCCTGTGTTACGTCTAGTTTATACTGTATGTTTGTTTACTGAAGTGAATCTGTTTCTTTCTGTCTGTAGTTTCTACACAAACTTGAGGAACTGACTTCCACTGAGGTGATATTTACAGCTCACAGTGCAGAGAGAGTTAAAAAGGTGAAGATACTAATAACACTGTGAGATGATCAGGATGTGAAATGCATTAGTGGTTCCGGCATTAAGTTAAAATCACGTTTGTTCCACAGGAATGATAAAAGTCTCACCCTGATTCAGATACTGAAATACACTGTTGTGTCTTACAGGAAGAAAACTCCAGAATAACGGCCAATCAGGAACGGAAAACTCTCGTGCTGTATTCAGCTGTGAAGAGGCTCCGATAATTCGAAACGTCCCGCATTTAAGATTTTAATTACAATTATTTAAATTGATTTGGTGACAAACGTAATGTAAGCCGTAATATACGTTTGTTAAATGTTTATTACATTTAATAGCCATTAAAAATGTGTCACAGGACTGCCTGAATTTAGCAAAGTAATTGCTTTGCTTTCTTGTGATTGTTTGTAGTCCAGGAGTGTGCAAAGCAGAAATCAAAGCAAAAGGTGGCTACATTGAAGAACCTAGAAAAAAAGTTGTTGAACACTTTTTTTGTTATGTATATAATTCCGCATGTGTTACTTCATAGTTTTGATGCCTTCTGTGTGAATCTACAATTTTCTTAGTCATGAAAATAAAGAAAACTCTTTGAATGAGAAGGTGTGTCCAAACGTTTGGTCTGTACTGTACTGTATAGTTGTCAGGGATAACCCCTAGAGGGCGCCAAAGTGCCCTGTGTTTTTGATTGTAGTTTTGTTCAGTTAAAACTTCAGTTCCCATGGGGCAACTCGGTCAGGTGACCAGGGGGCGCTCACCTGAACCGAGTTGGTGATTAGTTGTATTATAAATAGTTTGGTTTCATTGAGTTGCTTGTCTTGTGTCTGTCGAATGATCCTGGTAAATGTCTGCATCTTTAGTAGTGTCTTCTGTTTTGTCTGTTTGTGTTTTAGTTTCAGTTTCCGGTTATAAAGTATCTTTGTTTTGTCGAGTTTTCCCTGACTTTTGTTCAATAAACATCGTTCCTTTTAAAACCTGGACCTCTTGCAGTTATGCCTCGCACCACAATACGTGACAATAGTTGCAAAGCAATATTTTATAATAATATTTTTACCGTTATTAAAACTCTTTAAATAGTCTCTTACAGTGACTAGTGCAATGAAATGAAATAACACAAATTTACTTAAAAGTACAAAAATACATCAAAACGTACACTTTGTTTGTTAGAATGTGCATATTTTAGCAGAAACTCTCAGGACTCTTTATCTGCTGCGGTGTAAGTCTGTGCCTTTCCTTCGCTACAGACCAAACTTCTAGCTGTGAATATAAAAGGGGTTTAGGAAATAAATTCTTTATAAGCTTCATACTCTGCAGAATGATTTTCACTGATTTTATCCAATGTTCTTATAAGCCAAAGAAATGTATATTTACACTTCAGGAAGAGAGGAAAACGTGTATAAATATGAATATAAATATATAATATGAGATTTATTGCTATATCTATATATTGATATATATGATAATATCCTGCATTTTCTGCCTGACTCTGCATATATAATGTTGTCTCTGGTCGAGAAGTGGATTGATTTTAGGACTGCAAATGTTGTTTCCTAAAACATCTGTGCATGGAGGCTCTCCAAAGGTCTTGAATAAACTTTGCTAGACAATTTTCATAAGGCTGCAGTCATTCCTGTTGCTTGTGTAGCCTTTTCTATCACAATTTTCTTCCTTCCAGTCAACTTTCCATTAATAATCTTCAATACTGAATCTAGAATATGTGCTAACTATCACTGTTTCAAATTTAATCATGGGAAAATATATATTGTATGATGGTGCCATAGCACACACATCCAGGATATTTATATAAATCTGTTATCATTTCTGTTCTGATGATGCCATAGCGCACACATCCAGCTAAGCTATCATTTGAGTTAAGTTACATTATTGTGAGGGTTCACCACTAGAGGGCACAGTTTCCCAGAAGGCACCTCGGTCAGGTGATGAGAGTGCTCACCTGAACCGAGGAAGCTCATTAGACATTCTATAAATAGCTGCTTGTTCTGGGAAATTGAGTCGAGCACTTGCTATGTAAAGTGGGCTTTTGTTTGGTTATTGGTCTGTTTTTAGTTTAGTTGGCAAATGTTTGATGGAGCGGTGTTTGTTAAATGTGTTAGTTTGTTTCTTAGTCTGTTTGGTTTCCCTTGTGTAAGAACCACTGTAGAATGTTTAGTTCTTACTATGTTTTGCTACTAACATGTTGGTACTAGGGATGCGCCGAACGAAGCTTCCGAAGCAGTGAAGCTTTTTGACACAGTGCCATCTGGTGGTCAAAAAAATCCATACACCAGGTGCGCCATTCACATGTTTTCTTCATTGTAAGGTTTTTGTTTGCATATATTTAATAAGACGGCGTTCACAAAGGCAGCGTTTACAAGCACCAAACAAGTTTGTAGTTGAGGAAGGACTTTTATTCCTTTTGGGAACAGTGGTTGAGCCCGCAAGGTGTTTTAATTTACATTCAAACGTCATTGTTTTTTTTTTTTGTTTTTTTTTTTAACAATAATACACCACTTCAAAAACATATAGTCATGACAATTATGGATGTAATTATAACATTGGAATAAACGGACAGCGGGTATTTGACAGCGCAATAGACGCGCTCTGTGTTTGAGCCCCGCGTGACGTGTCACTGGGGTAACGAAGCTTTGTTTCCACAGGTCACATGACAGCCTCATTTCAAGCAACGCTCCGGAACACTGTTTCAAAGCACTAGTGTGTCAAAAACTCGAGACGTGTGTCGAAACTGGGTGTCGAGCGACCCATCCCTAGTTGATAGTAACCTGCCTAGCGCTTAGTCTGTCTAGTCTCCATGTCTGTTTCCAACCTAGTCTGCTGTGCGCCCAGTCTGTTCATCCCTTAGACCTACAGCCATACTAGTCCGTGTGTAACAGCTAGCAGGCTTAGTCCCTGTTATGTTCAGTTTTAGTTCTCTTGTCTGTTTTGTAGTCTAGTCTGTTTAAGTTATTTGGTTAATGTTGTTGTGTGTGTGTCATGCTCCCATTAGAAAGCCAACATCCTTTGTTCAAGTTTTGGTTTAAAGTTCATGTTTTGTTTAGAGAAAAAGGACTCTTGTGTTCATCAACCCCTCTGCATCTACGCCTGCCTTTCTCAGCCGACTACGGCGACTACATCAGCCCGAACTACTACATGTAGTCCCACCAGTTCATGACAATTCTTATTAATTTACTTCAAGATTTTATTCATGTAATTTATTTTATTAATAATTTAATTAAAAATATTAATGCAATGCTTATTTCATGATTTATTGCTACAATACACTCTCTTTTAAAAAGGTGGCCTGTAATGTAAAATAAAATATTTTTATTATGAACCTGGCCTGTCTGCAATGCGTGAGAAACGCTGTAGAGGGCGCGCTATCGGCACATTGCTAAATACACAGCTTAAAATAAATAAATAAATAAATAAAAAAACTAAAATGTAACCATTACTTAAAGCACATTTTTTATGTTACAGTGTAACATTAGTACATTTATAAATGAGTAGAAATTGTGTATTTTTAGACATTTAATTAAACTTTATTAACAGCAATTTTACTTTAAAAGTTAGAACTTTGAACCGCTGGCACTAAATTGTGATCTGAAGTGTTGTGTCATTTGCTTCAAGTGAAGTTCATGAAGCGATGCACTCATCATGCATACTGGCCACCGTACAATGAACAGAAACAATGACAAAGGGCAGACCTGCTTACGTCTCTTGTCGCCTGGAACAAGATACTAGTGAGGGGTCTGATATATTCCAGAACCTCTTTGAGGCCAAAAATTCATTAAACACCTACCAAAGCTGGGATTTTGGTCCCTCTGCACGGGGCCGGTCTGTCTGTTTGTCTAAGCAAACTTAAAAGACATTTAAAAGCTTCCTTTAAATTGGCACTGACAACCTCATGTTCAAGTCTAGTCGGCTTTTATTGTCATTTCAACCATATCCACTTCAGTACACAATGAAACGAAACAACGTTCCTCCAGGACCACGGTGCTACATACAACAAAACCTAATTAATTAGAAACCTGATTAGGGGACTAGTTGAGACAAGATCGATTAACATTCTTAAGTTAACAGAAAACTATCTAAGTTCTATAGAAAAAGAGACAACAAAGTGCTTGTGCACATCCAGCTGCCTCAACAATGCACATCTCAACATCTTCATTTTAACTTCGTTCATTTTAGTTACTAGTTTAACTAGTTTAGTCACAAAGGCTCATGGGCCTTTTATAAGTTTACAGTACTCTATGTACATTATGTTTTATAAAGACTTTAATAAATTGTTGTGGCTCACTATGTAGGTGGCCGTCCCTTCTGCAGGCGTCCGAAGGGGCCGCGGGAAACGGCACGGCTGGCGAATGATCATCGTTAATGGATCTCGGCCTTTTCCACCGAGCTATAAAAACAAGGTGGGGAATGAAGCTCAAGGTCCGCAGGTTAATACAAAGAGTTGCACAGCGGATGCTAACAATGTGGAAGAGTGGCACGCGAGCGGGGTGATGTAACACACCCCAGGGACTTGAAAGGCAAGGAACCAAAAACAGCTGTTTGATGCCGGCTGGCCCTTGTGTACAGACCCGAACGTGCTCACCCTTACAACTTCCTTTCCCAGTTCTCCCGCTCTCCATTAAACCCCTTTCTTCGCTACTTTTCTGAATAAAATTAGCCTCATGCATCAAACCCATTACAGCATTATACAGAGTTTGCAATTAAAGTCTGCATAATAAAAGCGATTCCACGTCTCCATTCTGCGCACTTCACTGTAACATGTAAAAATTTAGTTTATTCCAAAATTCAACAGATAGCCTTGTGCATTTTTTTTTTTTAATGCCGAGTGTGCAATTAAATTCCAGACCCGGGCACATCTACACTATTCAGTTCAGTTATTAATGCATTTTAAAGTATTTAAGCAAAAAACGAAAAGTAACAAAGTAACTAATCCACGTTATACATGGGGAAGGTGCATCTCTCCAATGTGTACACCTTCTCAGTGTGCATAACTCTTATTAGGGACAATATTATTTCAGTATGGCAAAAGGACGGTATATAAATCAGGTGTTAATGTTTTGTTTAAATGCTGTAAAGGTGCAATAATACAGGGTGATTCACTTGAAAGAGGCCCTGAATATCCTATAATAATTCTGCAATGCTGTCATTTTTGCAGCTCTCCGACATATTGAATGAGACCTCCCAGTCTCCTGCCCCAGGCGTCGCTGAGATTTTGTAGACAACTGCTGCATACAAAGTTGCACGTCACCGATATTGTCCTGCGATATTTTAGGACGGCCTCCGCTGTGAGAAGAGATCCATGATCCTGTTGTTTAAAGGTTCTGTACCATCCTCTTTGAGGGTACATCAGGAACATCATATTTCTTCCTAAATTCACTCTAGACAAATTGCTGGGCCATTAGGGGTCACACCATGAAGATGCACCGCTCATTACGACTAATGAAGTCGAGTGACTGAGTGAAGGGTTATTAAAGGATATTTGGGGCCTCTTTCAAGTGAATTACCTTGTATAATCCTTTACTGCAGAAATTTTACCCTTAGCCAGCATGGAATTAGGTACATGCTTTACTACACAAGCACATAGGAGAAAGAAGGCAAGTATACACTGAACAGATGTGCCTTGTCGTTATGGGCCGCCATAACTTTTTTGTGTAATACAGTGTTTAACCACCAGGTGGAAGCAAAGCAAAGCATGAACTAATTGTGGAAGGTCGTGCAAACTTTTGGAAATGCGAGGGTAGATCTTTTGGTTTTTACTATCGGCTGAAGCTCTACATTTGGGTTTGTGATCGAAACATGGTACAATAATAGAATTTCCTTAAAAAGAAATTCTAAAACAGATCCACAGAGTTGGTAACAGGCGAAAAGAGATCTGAAGAAGGTGGGGCAACATGAAAAGGCAAGCAGAACTACTGCACAGGCATTGGGCATCACCAAGAAACAAACAAAATGAAAAAATAAACCAAACACCGGCGACAATGGCACACAAGTTGACTAAGGAAAGAAAGAAAGAAAAGTGATCGTGTGAGACAGCGCCGTGAGAGCTGTGAAGATAAACCCCATAGCAGTGAAGTCACAAACAACCTCTAGAGGGCAGCAGTGAGATGGAACCACACACAGTAAGAATCAAAAGAAAACCGACTATAATTTGCAAACAAACTAAAAAACAAACAAACCAAACTGATGAAAAGGCCAAAGTTTGGAGAAAGAAAAGCTCTGCTGAAGGTCCAGAACATACGATTCTGTCTGAGAATTTACAGCAATGCGTCCGATCATTTTAGGGGGTTGGGAGTGATGGGGGGCATCAGCGGTCCTTAACAGAACTGTGCAGAATTTCACCTCCTGAAGTGGAGACTGAAGGGAAAAACATCACAAAACACACACGAGTAAAGGAAGCTGCGCTACAAGGCTGGGGGGAAAAAAAGCAACACAACTGTGTGTGTGTTTGTGTTCGTGTGATGCAGTTATTGAGAGTCATGCGACCAAATGTTAGGTCATTTTCCATATAAATCTAAAAAAAAATTTGATCGTCTGTTGGTCTCCTTCTCTCTGTGTGGACTTTACAGAGTTTTATGGACTGTAAAAAACATGTTGGTCCAGGAAAGGGACATAAAACCTCTTTGTTATTTAAAAGTCAACACGGAATGTAAATGAGAGTCAAATGAGGAGCTGCATTTCCCCTTCATCACCACTACAGTGCTACTGTTCGCTCTTTTACATGAGGAGCAATAACGTGGAGCTCTCTCCCTCTAAAATAAAGAGAGATCAAAAAGGGGAGGGAAAAAAAAAAGAACAACAGGAATTGAGAAAAATAATAATTAGGAAGATCATGAAAGGGAAAAAGAAATGAAGAGAGATGAGCTCTGCAACTCGAAAGGGATCAGGAGAGATCCGGGTTTTAAACTTAAACACTTGTATGAGGTCCTTCCTCAAACGGTCACCACAAAGCAGAAACCTCACACACACACACACACACACACACACACACACACACACACACACACACACAGACTGCTTGTCACTTACCACAGAAGGAAAGGAGGGTGCCAATAATTCTGGAACTGGGTTTTTATGAAGAATTGTTACATTTTAAACTGATGCTTTATTAATTACATTTCAATCATCATTATTATTATCAAGTATCAAGAAGATAAAGGCGAACATGTATAATGTAGTTTCTTTACAATTTTATTTCCCTCCCTAAAGTGGATTCTCGAACAGCGCGGGAACGACGTTATTCACCTGAAAGCTGTGGTCCAGTTATATTGCACTTTTTTTTCTTTTTTTTTAGCACTTTAGCAAAAAAAAAAAAATTACAATTGTTTTTTGAAAGCAGTACAAAATGAAATCTAAGGCACATGTAGTTAGTTCTGCAAATACAGACGCATGTTCGCAAAAAAAAAAAAAAAAAAGAACAAGAAAGACAAGAAAGAACTTACACAACCTACACACACACGACAGACTGTAGAGAAGACGATCACACACACATACAACATTAAACAAACAAACACTAAAAGGAAACAAAAATCTTCCTTTTTAATTAAATTAAACGCCGATTTATAGAATTTTCTTCTTCAGGATCAGCGGCCCGACGTTGTCCCCGGTCAGCTCGTTGTGCTTTATGTGCGATTTATCACAAACAGGAAACTGAAAAAACAAACAAACAAACATATTACACTCTGTAGTTTCTTACAGTTTTGTACACAAACGGGGGAACAAAAAGGGAAAGTTTCAATAAATCAGTTGGGAAGTTATTGTACTCATACTTTTACATAAACAAATGAATAAACATTTAGAAAAACCATGTAAATGAAGTAAAATATGAAATATTCTTTCTTTTCACTCACACTACATTTCAAGAGCAACATCGGTATATGAATTATTTTAAGTGCAATATGTAACTGATTCCATTTTTATTACATTTTTTCCTCGTCTAATCAATTTTTTTTCCTTTCTTCCCGGTAAATTAATCAATGCAACTGTATGACCAAGACAAAGCAATTACAAAGAAGAAGATAAAATTATTGGCACCCTGGTCCTTTTAAAATGCCTATTACTAATGATTGTATTCGTCCTGTTTCACGTTAAAGTGGATTTTACACTTTACAGTAAATACATTATCCGGTTTCATCTGGAACACATTTCGTGGTGAATCATTAACAAGGAAGTTTTTTTTTTATTATTATATACATATATATGTTTTTATTATAACCACAAGGATGATTTGCATATCACGGTCACAGCGCAGCGGTGCGTTACATTTCCGTTTCTAGATTACGGTCTGCTGCGACTGAAATAAAATTAAAAATCTCAATCTATTTAGCGGAGTTCACACGCACACACACACAAAAAAAAACAGCAAGAAACTCTATAATTAGAAGAAAAAAAAAGGTTTGGTCACATACTGTACCATTTATAAGTATTGACCCCCCCTCTCATTTCTTCATAGTTTGCTTATATAATGGACCAGACAATTGTTTGTTTGTTAAGCCACACAGTGACCTGTGAATCATCCATGCGTGGATATTAAGTCCTGAGCCAGTGAGAAACAGGGGCAGATGGTGACAGATGATCAGGAGGTAATTTTTAAAATCATATATCTTTGCGCACTTTGGCCTGTCGCAGTAAAATATTTGCTCCTGGTTCGTTCAATTACTTTAATTGAAGTGAAGAAATGAAAGGCGTCAGGACTTTTGCACAGGTGTACAGGTCGTCCCTGACTTACGGATGTGTTTGCGAAACTTGTTCGTAAGTCGGATTTGTTCTTAAGTCTGACAAAGCGAGTCTTATGTAAAGCATCCCGATCCACACGACTAAATCCCTTTCTCCTTTCCAAAACTGTTACTTCGCCTAAGGAAATGAATCCTAAACGTGAAATATAACAGTGTCGTCTCTGAGCCTTTAAACTGCGAGGGGAATCCCGGACCCATTGTGTCTCCAAGCTGTTTTCCACTGTATTGGACTGTGAACTCTGTCTTGTTGAGGATTTTTTTCCAAAATGATTATTATTTACCATCAGGACACATTCCTACCCCCCCCCCCCATCATCGTGCTTCCAGGCTGATTGATTGAAACCGGTGAGGCCGACTCATTTTTCCCGCACGCGCGCACACACTTTAGCCATTTTATACATTCACTTACACACTGAAATTATTGTATATAACTGTAAATATTGGTATTTGGTGCACTGCAGTGTCTATTTTTTGAACAATACACATGAGCTACTTCTGCAATTTCACATTCATATCTGCAGAAATTTGTAACATGAATGTTCGTAGGTCGGGGACTTCCTGTATAGTGTGGGTAACATTGATAATCTTTTTGTGTGCTTGGAACGAATTATCTGCATTTACATTTTTAAAAAAATAAAAGCAGACCGCAAGTTCGAGACAGCGAGCAGAAGAATGGAGAAACTGGACAGCAGGTGTTGTAGTTGCTTTATAATCCTACAGGTGGTGCTCTAAACTACTTACACGCTGGCAGGCGGCACAGTATCCTGTGTGGGAGGAGCGAATCATTGGGTAAATAAAATCTATTTAAAATTTATATCGAATTTATAAAATCTTGACACTGGCAGAGGTGGCAATATAATCTAAATTATCGTGATACATCGTATTGGAGCTTTTAAAATGAATAGAAGCTTCGGGGCAGAAGATTTTGCCCCGATAATTTTTTTGCAATCAAATTACTCGAGGAATCGTTTCAGCCCTACATTGGATGGTTTTTTATCACATTCGCACGGTTCAAAACCTTCTTTTTGTGACATCACAACCTGAGCCACAACTGTAGCTCCGCCCCTAAATCAGATTTATTATATAGAAAAAAAGTGTTAACTAGTTTACAAATTAGTGGAAACAGATATTTTAAATAATTTAAAGTAATATATTTAATCGCTTATTGGCGTTTATTGTAGGATTAAAGACTTTGGTGAAAATTTGTTTTTTCTCTACAGACGCATCCTCCTCCTCCTCCTCCTCCGTAGGGTTGTTTTCGCGGTTCTTGCGTTCTCTCACCGTTTTGGACCTCCAGCAGCGGCAGTAGCAGACGTTGGTGCTCCGCAGGTCTTCGATGTCGATCTCGTTCACTACTTTCGGGTTCTCCTTCTGGATCTTCAGGTTGATCAGGCAGTCTCTCTGCTTCTTCTTCTTGGGCAGGAACGGCCGGATGGTCAGGTAGCCGAGCAGGGCCAGGATCCCGAGGAGCGGCAGGAGGCGGAGCCACTCTGAAACTGAACACATAAGCGCGCAAGATACACGGAGGTCAAACCTGGTGGGGGGGTGGGGGCTGTGGGGGGTCTGATATAAAAAGTGGCTTCTACAAGGTTTGTGTGTGTGTGTGTGTGTGTGTGTGTGTGTGTGTGTGTGTGGGGAGGGAATGAAACAATTGAAACTTAAAACTTAATTGTATATTAAATGAAATTCCTCTGAAGTATGTCATGATCAAATCAAGAGCAATAAACAATAAGTAAATATGATTTAATTCTCTTCTTTTTTGTATTATTATTCATATACGCTTATATATGTTTGTAACTGAAGAGGTAAAATGCTGCAGTTCCTCTATGATCCTACAGGTGGTGCTCTAAACTATTCATTCACCTCATGTTCGAGGTATCGTGATAAAATTGTATCGTCTCGTCCCTGGAGACACGCCGTCCTCAGATAATCCCGACTGCAGTTTGATTCTTACTCTGTTTTTAATCAATAATTTCACTGCAGTTGGTTTTAAAGCTATGTGAAAGCCTATAAAGTTTAAACCCCCATACTATACAATGTATGATATAAATATAATAAGTGATTCTATCAGGGATGTAAATCACCTCATGATGTGATATAATCACGAGTTCATAAATATCCAGTTTCAATAGAGTTTATTTATTTATTCGGTACAATTTTAAGACCTTAAACCTTTAATAAAAATTTGAGTCATACCTCGAAAGTTTTCTACCTTAGCTTTATTCAACACCTTCACGTCTGAACATAGTAATGCATATCTCGGTTACGTCATCCGCCGTAATTAGCATTTCCAAACACCAAACTTTGTTCACAAATAAAACAATTTAAATACTTTAGCGCCCTCTGTAGGATCTTAAAGAAACGGCGCCTCAGCTTTTCTCGCATCCAAAAGTTCTGCACAGTTGTGACTTTTTCTAATGCTTTGTGTTTCGAGGTTAATTAGCGCTCACAGAGTTTTGGAGAAAGAGGCGTATCGGACGCTTTCTTAAACATGCGCAACTTAAAGTAACGCCATCTTTTTTTTTTTTTTTTCCTGATACGGTGATGTGTGATCAAACTGAAAACCAGCCAATTCTAATTGTCAGTGACGCACCGTTAATTGTCGGTGCGTCTTTATCATTAATGTAATAGATTCTTTTTTTTAAAATGTGAGATACGTGAATCGACACACATAAGTTTCACGATTTATAACTGATTTTATAAGGAAGCCTGGTCTGGAACATCGACTTTACCGGATTCCAGCTGCAAATTAAACATCGCTTTTTTTCTTCTCTCTCTTCTTGAGCGCCCCCTGCAGGAACTCCGGCGAACCCTCGCCGATCAAACACTCAATCGATCGTTAAGAACAGGAATGTCACTGGAAACATACATACTCGTCCCGAGGTCACTTCTCAGATTATCGTCTACGGATTTTTGCAGGTTATTTAAAGAAATAAGCTACAGACCTAAAAATGTGCACTGGCCCTTTAAATTTAGAAGAAGAAAAATTTGCTTTGATATGCAAATACAGGAGGGCATATTTAATGTGTGATTTGAATATGAAATATGCTTGCAAAAATTAAAATAAACAAATAAAGATAGAAAGAAATCAGGACTTTCTTAATGAAACTGCATGCAGAAAAGAGATTGATACACATTATATGATTTGTTTGATCTCGATGGCTTTGATCTGAACATTTATTTGTAGAAGTGAAAACAAAAGCCACACACACACACACACACACCTGTGAGTCTGGCGAAACCCCCGATGCTCTCCGGAAGCGGTAGCTTCTTCAGATACGCCGGAAGCTGCACTTTAATAATCTTCGAGATCGTGTCTAATACCATGGTGCCTCGCTCTCTCTCTCTCTCCTGCGTCCAGTTTTAAAATTCACACTTTCCAGGACCAGAAGCTTCCGGATGCTCTGACGTCATGCCGTCAGTTCCGCCACGCTGCCCGCGCTCTTTACGTAGCCCGGGTCGCTGAGACGCGACGCGCGAGCGTAGACCTGGATGGAGCATCAGCGCCAGCGTAGAACGCGAGGGAAAAACCCGCCAACCAATCAGCGTCGACGGAGCTGGTGGATTCTGATTGGCTGGCCCTCTCGTGCACATTACAGGCTCCTCGTTCGTTAGCACGTCATGGATCGGTTGCCAGATGCGCAGATTTCAACAATTTTTTGAAAACACACAAGTAGCTGGGGGTAATAAGATTTAGAGCATCGTACGTGTGTGTTTTTTTTAGCTTGATTAATTATTGGTAAATAAATCATATATAAACGTTTACTATTTAATTCGATTTATCTTACATTCATGAGGTATTGTTTTTAAAACATAGACTGTACACATTATACAATAGAATAAACTGTGGTTGAGACCTAATTTACCAATGATTGGTTCTTTAATGACATGAATTGCATTCATATTCCTATTTATAAATTAATTAATGACTTAATACTCCATGGTTTCTCCTGAATGTGTCCGTTATATTTTTAACGGAATACAGATTAACGTCATGGGACTTCATTACCCAGGATCCTTTGCTGGCTTTTGGGTGACTTCCGAATCTCCTGTATCCTCGACTTATCGTTTTATTTGAATTTTGCGCTAATTTATGAAAAAAAGATATTCGTCTTTAATTTTGAACAGTTAATAATTAAATTTCTTTTGCGTCAACAATGTATATAAATAAAGTTATATTCGTTTTACTTAACGCCCGTTTTACGACAAATCCCGCCTCCAGCGCTGGGATTGGCTGGGAGAATGGGAGGAGCCTCGCGCTGATTGGATAACTGCTGAACCTCTGAACAGAAAGTTTTACTAAGTGCAACAATGTTTTCAGACGTTCAGTTAATTTAATTGTTTATTAATATTATTATTATTATTAGTAGTAGTAGTATTATTATATAGTGTGCCTTGAAAAGGTATCTGCTCCATTCCAGATTTATTTTCTTCCATATTTGTCACACTTAAATGATTGAGATCATAAAAAAATACTATTAAACAAAGGTAATCTGAAAAAATACAAAATGCAGTTTTTTAATGATGATTTCACTTATTAAGGGGGAAAAAGCTGGCCAAACCTACCTGGCCCTTTGGTATCTATTAAAGGGCACACATATCCACACACACATACACTACGTGTAACTTTTTGATGTCAATCAACCTAATCTGCATGTCTTTGGACTGGTGGAGGAAACCGGAGCACTTGGAGGACACCCACCAGGCACGGGGAGAACATGTAAACTTCAACCCCGGACCCTGAATATGCAAGGCGACATGAATAACCACTAGGCCACAGTGCTGCCATAATCATTACTGTAATAACTACATAATTACTATAGTTATTTTTAACAAATAAAGACCTTCTTTGATGTAACTCCTGTAACAGGGCAACTTTTTAACCTTTTTATATGATTATGTTTGTATCATCTGATATTGCATATAATATTAGTTGTGTTTTTGTTTTAACTTTCAACAATTGTAGTTATTTTTTAATATAGATATAACCCAGCTTGCAATACAATTATATACAGAAAATATTAATAAAGAAAAACAAGCAGAAGAAATAAATACAATCACTTTAACCTACCAGTATTTTAAAGAATACATAAAAATTTAGGAACTGGCAACCCAAATAAAAATGGCGGCCATTTCTTTGGAAAACAGGTGTAAAAATCAGGACACAGAATCAGGCACATGAGAAGACAAACTTGGGTGACGTGTGTGTGTGTGGGGGTGGGTGTGTGCATTTGAGTGTGTGTGTGTGTGAGTGAGTGTCATTGCTGAGTGACCCAGGATGTCTCATTGCAGGCTGCTCGCTCGGCTGCTCTGTAAGTTTAATAAACTCTTTATTACACTTCCCACAGCATTTCAGCGCTGAGCCGTTAGGTCTGAGTTTCATTGCAGCCATTTTTTTATTTCTGTGTGATTAAGCCTGGCTCCTGTTAGCATGACCTGCTAGCTGGCTAAGCGCTGATGAACTTTCACCTTTTACTGTCGAGTGTTGTGTTATTCGCCTTTTATGTTGTTATAAATGCGTTTTTTTTACACACCCTTAATACACTCCCTTTCTATTTTAAATGCGTATTTTTAAATGATAAATTAGTTAGGCTGATATCTCATTTCTAGTATGTAACTTTTTTTGCTAGCTGATAAGGCGGAAACCCAAACCGCTGCAGTGTTGAACAGCGAGTGCACTAGATAGGGCTCAGAAATGTGTCCGTTTAAATGAGAGTCTCGTGCGCTGATGTAGGGAGCACGTAGTGATTTAGGATCAAGCCCAGAGTTCTGCATGCTCTCTATTAATGGTACTATTAATGCAAAATGTTAGAATTGATGAAAAAAAATATATATATATTTGTAATATTTGTGCAATTAATTGTAAAAATGTTAAGTAGAAATGTAATTATTTATATATCCAATACAATTAATAAAAATAAGCATTTTTTTTTGTTAATGATATTCATAAATAATACATTTATTATGAGTTTAGAAATAAATTCTTCTGTATGTGAGACTTGCTCGGACTCGTGCCTCTTTGGACTTTGGGGTAAATTCCTCTTATCACCTCGGCAGTGCTGATTATTTTCCCCCAGCAGCACAAACCGAGTGTTTTATTTCGCTGACGCCGCAGCAGCCGAACGCCATTAGGTTTATTTATTTATTTGATATATTTATTTATTTACTATTCCTTTAGTGCTGCATTTAATGCTGACAACACAACAGCGTTATAAAATGCTTATTATACAGTTATTATTATTATGATGATATACTGAATACTTTTATAATTGTGTTTTTATTTTATTGTTAAAAACCTAGCCAGGTCGTATAAGAGAAATGAGCATACATTTATTTATTTATTTATTTATTTATTTAGTAAAAATATTTACTTATTTGTTAAAGATTATAGATTAATATAAAATTATCGTGATTATCAAAAAATATATATAAAACAAAACCGGTCTCCAAGCAGACATGCGTGAACGTTGCTGATTATTTAATTTTTTTTACTTATTTAATTATGTCAGTAAATATTTATAGATATTTATGCATTAATCTGGTATATTTTAAAAAAAACTTAATAATATTAAAAATGTTTAACTTTTAATTAATTATATAACGGCCATCATTTGTCAAATGCTCTTTGTACGGCTCAAATATATTTTTATCATTAAAAAGTAAATAAATATAGCATCTGAGTTCATAAGTGTTTACTACATAGTAAATGTACTCCTTTTTTTTTTAACAGTTAATTAAAACATTTAAATTACTATTATTTCTTGTGTTGGCTAAACTTATTTATTTAATTATTTGCTTAACACAATTATATAAATAATCCTAGTGTGAAGGTCAGTAATTTATTTCTGGTAATTATGCACACACACACACACACACACACACACACGTATAAAAAAAACGTATTACATTTAATTATTAAATTATTATAATCTTTTTAGTTAGCTAATTTTTGTTTGTGATAGGAAGATGACCTTTAGAATTAATAATAATAATAATAATAATAATAATAATAATAAATTAAATATACTGTGTGTGTGTGTGTGTGTGTGTACAGTGCAGCAGCAGCAGGTGGGCGTCAGACACTGTTACTCGTCCACACGGAAGAGTCTGTACATCAACAAGGACACTAAAGTCATCTGTCAGGGCTTCACGGGAAAGCAGGTATACAAACAATAATCACAATGTAAACACTCAAGCCACACACACACACACACACACACACATACACACACACACACACTACTCGAGCAAGTTTAATTCATGTAACTGTTACACCTAAACTTCTCTGTGATTATCAAAGTGTTAAATATTTTTTCTGGTCCTTATTTTTATTTTATTTTATTTTTTCTTTCCCAAACACCACCACAAATATATCTATTTTTTTTTTATCTTTCAATTGTAGTTAGTATTTAATTCAGTCCAACATGGCAACCTGCTGATTTACTGATTGATTGATGTCATTGACCAGGTGATTTATTACATTGTGTTGGTTTTGCTGTAGATCTTAGGGGCGTGTGTATTATTGCATAATATTGGGAAATTAACACACAATCCATAATGTACAATTTAAACTAACCGTTACAAACTTGACACATTTTTACTTTACCTCGAAGTTGAACACATTAACAGTCATGAAATTAATTAATCACAATTTTTTTTCTAGTAAGAATAAAAAAAGTGATTTTCCTCATTGAGTTCTTCACAATCGCAATAATTTTATGTTGGAAAAGTTACGGAAGCACAAAGTGTTTAAACAAAAAAACAAAAAATTTAAACAATAAAAGACGAGAATGCGACCCCTGTCTTTTTTTCCCCTTCATTAAAACAAATAATACAATGCCCAATACTGTTCAACTGCAAGTGCGCCCTCTTGTGGTACACAATTTAATAAAGATGTGAGAGGTGCAGATCAGTTAATGCATGACAAATCAGTTCAACAGTAAATAATTTAAATCATTACCGCTCAATGTTGTTGTTCTTACACATAAAATTAGGACTAACTTATTTTTATAT
>QMIH01000324.1:424447-449023 GCA_003987875.1 Clarias batrachus | reverse complement strand
TTTTATAATTTTTTCATATACAGAACACAATGCACTAGTTTCCCCTCTCGTCTCCCTAATCGTCGCTCTACACGCACCTGCGGCGTCGTTATCGTCAGCGCGCTTGTCCTCGACGCGGTGCCGTCTTTAATCCCGCACCTCCGCGCTCCCCTCTGAAACCTGTCGTATTTCATGTTCGCAACACGACGCGGGTGAGCAGAGAGACTTGAACAACAGGCTCTGTTTAGAGGAAGGAAGAGAAAGAAAAAAAACAACACAGCAGTGTTTTGTTGTAGACGTTCCCTCGACGCTCGCGCTCCGTAATTGGTTGCGATGTTAATCTTGGAGATTAAAGCGAAGCGGAGAACGCGGGGTCCTCTGGTGGGCGAAGCCGAGGCGCAGGCGCTGGAGAACACACCTCGCCTCGGTGTTTTATAATTAAAGCAATTCTGATTAGATGCTAAAAGAGAACAAAAGGCGTTTTTATTATTATTTATTTTTTTAATGCTAATTGGCTTCCCCTTGAGCGCCACCGTTAGGGGTCTGATTGATTCTCCACCTGTTTAGTTCTCCGGCATGGACAGGTGAACCGAAGAACCACGGTATCTTTGGACTGTCTGAGGAAAACGTACAACCAGGAATTTCCATGTTCTACACCAAGAACGTGTAGAACATGGAAACTTCATGCCCGGGAATCGAACCCAGAACCTGGAGGTGCGAGGCAACCATGCTTTGTGAATTAAAAAAAAAAAAAAAGCAGATCCAAAAAAGACAAAGAATTGTTTAAGCTCAATAACTTGAGCAGTTATTGCAGTTATTGCTCGACTTGCTTTATGAACATTTCGAGTTATGAATTTCTGTAGATACGAACTGACTGCAGGAGCAAAGAACAGAAGTACCTGTTGTAAAAATAAAAAAAGAAACAGACACTGCAGTGCACCAGATACCAATATTTAAAATTGTGTGGAATATTTTCAGTGTGTTAGTGAACGTATAAAATGTGTCCAGTACATTGTGTGTGTGTGTGTGTGTGTGTGTGTGTGTGTGTGTGTGTGTGTGTGTGTGTGTGTGTGGGAGAGAGAGCGAAAGAAATGAGTCGCTTCATCAGTTTCAATGAATCAGTCCGGGAGCTCGATGCTAGAAAATGTCTGTCCTGATGGTGAATAATCCACAAAATCAACAAAACAGAGTTCACAGTCCAATACAGTGGAAAACAGCTCCGAGACAAAATGGCGTCCGCGATTCTCCTCACAATGTAAAGGCTCAGAGATGACACTGTTACATTTCACAGTTTTTACTGTGAGATTCATTTCTTTAGGAAATTAGGAAAGTGGAGAGAGATTTAGTCAAGTGGATCGGTATGTTTTACTTTGTATATCCGTGTCGAAGGCGTGTAAGACTCACTTCATCCAACTTGAGAACAAATCCGACTTACGAACGCGCTCCCTGAACCGTAGATCCTGTAAAATTCTATTGAAAACAAAACTAACACGTATTGTCCGATCCTTCTAAACTTCCCCTCTAAGCACTTCGTGTAGAAATAAAAATGAAATGATTGTGTTTATTTGAAAGGCTGAAGCCGGACTGCGAGCTGGAAGGTGAATAAAGAATTAGTGAACAACCTTTCTTTTTTTTTTTTTTTTGGCCTGAGCTCAAGTCACCTGAACAGCGCTGTTATTCAGAAGGAAACGCTGGCCATTAGACCCGAGTAGAAAAACAATGGACGTCCCTAACCATCGAACATGACGCAGACCTGCGGGTAATTAGCTCGGACATGAGTAATTACCGCCGAGCCGAAGAGGGGCACCTTCCTCTTTCACCGCTCATTGTTCAGACCCGTATTTCTACACCGGCGGTGAAATTCTTTTTCGAGTAAAAGAGAATCCGAAGGGTTTTAGAACTGCGGGGGGGAGAAAAGCGCTTTGGCCTCGTACGGCACTCAATCAGGGTTTCTGTGCAGATTTACTTCACTTAGATTGGATCTGGAGTGCCTGGAGAGGTTTTATGCTCAACAGCCTCTTGTGGGAACAATGACGGCGGAATGCTAACTGTGTTTAAGAAAAAGAGAGAGGAAACGCTGCTGAGGATCTGCGGTCTCCACGCAGGATATTAAAACGCTCATTTCCAGCTCGCGCTCGGATCTCGCGTCGGTTGTCGTCCCTGTTGAAGTGATTACATCACGTTCTATTTAATTAAGTATTAAGTAATAGTTTTTTTTTTGTGTGTGTGTTTGTTTGTGTTTAGGGTGCTAACGCTAAACCGGTGGTGTCGTTCATCGCTGGCCTCACGGCGCCCCCCGGCAGGAGGATGGGTCACGCCGGCGCCATCATCGCAGGAGGAAAGGGCGGGGCTAAGGAGAAGATCGCCGCCCTGCAGTCGGCCGGCGTGGTGGTCAGCATGTCCCCCGCCCAGCTGGGCAGCACCATCTTCAAGGTGAGACAAGACCGCGCGCTACGTCGCTGCGGATAACGATGCATACATTACAGGTGTTCGAATTATAACGTTTCAAACGTAACGCCGCGGCGCTAACGTCCTGAACATCCGCTCTTAGTGTAGCCAATCGTCATATAAGTAAGGGTATATCTCTATGACAACGGGATCCGTTCGTACCAGAACTGGAAGTTTATATTTAACGTTGGATGTCTATCTGTTTAGGGATATAAAGATCTGAGAAACCAAGGTGTTGCAGTGTGTGAGTGTTACAGTGTTACACTGTGTTTTAGCGTACAGTACATCTCTGGAGCAGGTGTAGACGGTGATTTAGAATTTTGAAGAAACGGGGGAGGAGGAAGCGAAGCGTCGAGGGGGGACAAAAAAAACAAGAATAAAAACATCTTTATCTGATCTTTTCGCTCTCTTTTTAAGCAGAACGATGAAAAGCAGAGTGCGCGTATTAAACCCATTCATCATCCCGCTCTTTGTTTACGAGCGTCCGCGGACGCCTCGAGTTCCAGCGCATCGATAGCGTCTCGCTCGATTTCTCCGGGCGTCTGATCTGTAAACACCGCCAGCGATGATGAAAACCGCTTCCCCGGTTATTTATTTAGCGGCTCGTTGTGTTCATAGATCTCTCTTAATCTCATTGGCCGGGTTAATCTCCGCAGAACACGGGCGTGGGCTAATAACCAGAATGAATTACCACTGCGTTCACTTAGATTCATCTTAATTATGTTGGTCTCTCTCTCTCACACACACACATTCTTTTATAAACAGTAAACCAGTGTACACACACACACACACACACACTGCAGCTACAAATTGTGCATCAGAACCCGTCCTCGGTCTCCCCCAGGTCGTTCCTCTGACGTCCACTAGATGGCAGTAGAACCTCACACATTCTCTCAGAGTCTTTTCATTTTCTCCTTTTTTTTTTTTTCTTTTATGCGCCATACACGCCTGTCCTGATAAATGCCATTTGCATAAGGGAATTCTCGACCGAAATGCACAATTCCGCCCGAGCCAGTTGGGGAAAATGTGTTTTCGGAAGCGCCTCGGCTCGCCCCGCAGCTGTTACTCTTACTAAATTGACTATGTAAATAACTGCACTGCAGCGTAATGGTCTCCAGTCATCTCTCTCTCATATATATATATAATATGGTGTCGCTTGTGCTCGGGAATCTTAAACCCATTAAACCGAAAGAGTCTCGCGTTTACCCTTCAGGATCGACGTCCGGTTTCATGACGGATGTCGAATCGGAGCCGCTTCTATTTTTCATCTGCGGCGCTAAAAGAAAACACGACTCGTCCATGGAGGTGCCAAAACTTATAGCAACGCCGTAGATGTTCTTTTGCAGCCGTTATTACAGTGAAATGTGGAGAGACCTGAAAAACTGGACGTTTCTGCTTTTTCAGCAGTCGGAGGAGGAAAGAGGAGAAAAAAAAACCCTCCAAAACAAACCTTGAGTAGAAGTCACGCAGCGGAAAATTGAAAAAGCCGATCGCAGGATGTGCAGCTGCAGGAAACTAATCTGTGCCGAGCGAGTTTGCGCGACATCCAGGAAGTGTTCGAACCCACGCTAACATTAAAGCACGTCAGGTTCCACCGGCGCTCCCGCGTTACTGCACACATCAGTATTATCGTGTTCATACTCGGCGTTAATACTCTCGCACGTGTGTGAAGACGCTCCGCACTCTCAGCTCGAGCACGTCTCCGTTTAAGGCGCTTGTTTAACAACTATGACCCTCAACGCGGGATTTACTACCGAGATGGCTGTGCTGGAAACAGATGCAGACGAGGCAACGCTGCCACCTGCAGACAGAATGAGGTAACACACTGGCGGTGCGTGATCACTTGCCGTCCCACCCTGACGCGCCCAGCCGTTGTAGCAGGTGTGAGAGGGAGATTCTGATTAACCTGATTTGAGATGTCTCAGAGCTTATCTCAGAAAGGACTACGGAGGGTAAGAGAGAGAGAGAGACATGGAGGAACAAAGTTGAAGGAGAAGACAGACGTGAGACATCAAGGCAGCGATGGTGACAGGGAGGCGGCTAGAGAGAGACATGAAAACAGAGAGGGAGGGACAGACATATTGAGACGGAGAGAGAGAGAGAGAGCCAAGGAGGGAGGGTGAGACGGAAAGACAGAGAGAGATGGGTACAAAAGAGTAGGAGACAGCTGGACATGAAGACTGAGAGAGGGAGAAGAAGACGGGTAGAGAAATTGAGGACTTTTGCTTAATTTTGACTTCCGGGTCTCTACTTTCAATCGCCTGATCAATGTCCTTTATATACACACACCAACACAGACGTCTTGATTCAACCTCATGGATATTTAATGAAACGGGTTCGTTCTTTAGCTGTAGATTGTTGTAGCTACAAACACTCGTCCCCTCACCAGAGCGATTTATTCTTTTTTTTTTCCTCCTCAAACGAAAAATTAAACGGAAAAAAAAACAATAAAAGTAAAAAATCCCCCCAAAAATTGAGAGAGATGCGAGTCAGAGTGGCGTCAGAGTTGCAGCCGAACCTCGGTATGTTACACCAGAACCCCTGTTCATGAATGTTGGATGGACGTCTGCGATGCGATGCGGCGCGCCGCCTGTCCCCGCGAGCGATCCGTCGCCATGGAGACCCTGACGCGTCAGAGCGAGCGCGCTGATACAGACCTGTCATTTGTGTTGTGTTTCTATTTATTTATTCTTTTGTTTATTTATTTGTTTGTTTTGTTCCGCAGGAATTCGAGAAGAGGAAGATGCTGTGACGGGGGACGGGTCTCGCCGACGCCGCAGTGTTCGTTTTAGTTTCTGTTTTTCAGCAATGAGTTTGTGTGCGTGGTGATTTTACCTCCACCTCCGTCTTCACCTCCACCTCGTCCATCATCAGCCCCTGAAACGCAGTTAAAGTTCTCTCTCTTCCTCTGCGCGTGTTCCGTCACTTAACGAGGTGTGTTAATGTATCGCGAGCCAGACGCCGCACAGAATTATTATTATTATTATTATTGTTATTATGATTTTTTAAAAACCGGAAACACACCAGCACTTGATTTGATCGCGCCATGACGCCATTCCTCCTCCTATCTGTTATTGTTATTATAATTTCTTTCTTTTCTTTTTTTTTTTTTTTTTAAAGCCAATTCTGAACCTTGTCTCTGAAGTTATTTGTGGACTCGCGAGGCCGTTCAGCGGCGTCACTCGCACTCGCTCTCAATTCCAACCAATTTAGAGTCTTGTTATGGAAAACGCTCGTCTCGTTCCACGTGCGTTCCAGACTCTCAGAACGTTCTCCGCGCTCTCGCGGACGTGTTTATTAATTCTGACACGTAAACACACCCTCCCCCCTCTCTCTCTCTCTCTCTCTCTCTCTCGATCTTTATGACGTGCATTTTTTTTTTCTTTTCTTCTCCTCCGCCAGGGAACGGAACGCGGCGGTTCAGTCGTTGCCATGCGCGTTTTAGAAAGCCACTCATCAAAATGTCAACAGGAGGAAAAAAAATAATAAAATTTCAGAACATCTGAAAATCTAATTTGCTGAAGTACGATAGCAGTCAGGCGTCCGGAATAGTCACGGGGGGTTTTTATTGTCGCCTTCCTGCGCTGAAAGACACGAGGAAAAGCTTTGATTTATAGAGAATGGATAAATAATGGGCTGTAATGATGATGTGATGTGCCATTTCGATACGAGCGCGAGAGGTGGAGGGGAAAAGAAAGGTTTCCATTCATTTGGAGTCTGTGCTTTTGTCCAAGAAAGAAAGGAAGTGTTTTTTTTTTTGTTTATTTGTTTTTTTTATGTTTATAAGCTCATTGTGGTTGAAGCAGGAACTCCAAATCGTCCATGCCTTAATTTTGGTGGAAGTGTGCAAGAACCCTGTAATTCTACACTATAGATGTCCTGATTAAAGTGATTAAAACAAATAAATAATGAAAAAAACAAAGACCATTTACTTCTGTCTATACATATGATAAATCTGTAATGTTGGCGTGTCTGTAGATTGAAAATGTAATTTAGTTGGATGTAAGATGAGTACTAGACAACGTCAAGATTATTTTTGAAATTTTTGTTTGTTTTTGTGAACGCATCACGTAAAAACTACTGAACGCATTTTCACATGGTTTTCATTCGACCGAGCTCGAGGTAACATGTAGGCTTTGTTTCATCGGGATCGGCCCACGGGAAGAGAAGAAGCTAATCAGAAATTTAAATAGAAAACGCCTTTATCATAAAAAAAAAAAAAAAATTCATTTCAAAATTCAACAGAAGACTCTGTATTTTTTTTTCTTTTTAAGTGTGTGCTTGAGATCTACTTAATAAACACGACCTCACACCACTCTGTGCACTTCAAGGCAAATTTTACTTCATCCCAAAAGGTGTTCATCCCAAAACACTTGTAAACCAAATCATCATTTCCCATAAGAAATAATGAAAACTCAAATTATTCGTTCCACAGGCCCAAAAAATAAATACATAAAAATAATGAATACAATCTATAAAATGAAAATAAAACAAATGAATCTGCACTTTACCTTTTTTTTTTTTAAAAAAAGTACAAATAAATTCCAACAGACAAGTGTTTCTGTTGGTGCGCGCAGGTGCTGTGTGTGTGTGTGTGTGTGTGTGTGTGTGTGTGTGTGTGTGTGTGTGTGTGTGTGTGTGTGTGTGGAATTAGCCCCTTCCCTCGCCTTGTTTTACACAGTAACACTCCTCCTCCCTCTCCCCACCTCGCTTTTTAAATTTCAAAACAAACACACACACACACAAACACAATGGAAACACCGTTTTAACAGGGGAAAAAAGAAATCTCTCTGACCTGGTGTGACTATACTAAGGGAATCACTGCTGTAAAGTAAATGAACCAGCACCTTACCTTTGAAAAGAATCGCAACAGAGCAGAGTTTCTGTGTGTTTGTAAAGCCGGGGAGGGGGAGAAAAGGCGAAAGAGCGTCTGTGTGTCGGTGTCAAATTACGTGCGCACACGCATAAGAGACTAAAAGAAAGAGACGAGCAGAGTTTCTGTGGCGTTTGCGACGCCGTGGTGGGGGGGGGGGKGAACAGGTGAGAGAGTGACGTTCATTGTCAAAATAAGAGTTGCATGTGTGATACATGATCCTCGGCGCTCGTTAACTAATACTTGCTCGGTTTGCGGAACACTCGTAAACCACGTTACTCGCAATCCAAGGTTCCACTGTGTATATTTTTTAAAATGCGCTCATAAATGTGAGTTAAGTTCCACACTAACGAATTTGCAGGCACAGCTTGTTAGAAAATAAAAAAGAAAGGAAGGAGAATTAAAAAAAAGCACAGGAGAGACGAGTCATTGTGGTTGATGAGCGAGCGCCAGGGAAAAAAGTAAATAATTCATTAGTCAAAGAAAGATCTATATTTTAGATCATGGATGCGTACTGTACAGTTGGGGATTGGTTTTTAACCTGAGCAAAAAAAACATTATGATCCAAACATGGTGTTGAAAGGACTTGAGGAAGCTCCGCATCTCCAACCCCCATTACCTAACCATCTCCCAGTCCCAGCTCCATGATCCTCCACGATCCTTCATGACCCACAGCTCTGAGGTCACAGTGATCAGGAGGATCCTCATCAGGAAGAGTATTCGTCCTCATCCTTAATCCCGGGTAAGATTGACAAGTTTCTCTCTACAGGAACAAGCAGGTTAGTAGATAAGAACAATCTAGAGCTGTGATGTGTTCTTCAGTGTTTTTTGCTTCTGGAGGAACGCTCCCTTCTTAAAGTACGAGTCTGAAGATCTCTGAAGAAACTTTGTTCCTGTAGTGCTGTCATTATTATTATTATTTATAATTATTACTAATATTACTTCTTGTTTTTTTATTAATTTGCACTTCTATTATTATTCATATAAATTTATTGCACAATTTTATTTTTAAATTCGGAAGTTCTATCAGACCATTCATTTGTTTTATAATTTCAAGAATAATTTGTTTACAATATTATTTACAGTATATAAACCCAAAAAAAGCTTTTTGGTAAAACCCAGGTAATTAATTCTGAAAATTATACTTTCTGATGAATTATTCTTTAAAATGTGAGCCATAATTATGATCAAGTTGTTCTACAAGTGCAAAAAAAATCAAGGAGTGTTTTTCACAGTAAAGTAAAGGTGAACGCTACAACCATAACGTGTTGTTTATTTATTTATTTATTTATTTTTATTCTTTTTTTTTGCCCTCCCTGGTGCAGAAACTTTCAGACATGGTTCCGTGTATAAAGTGTGAATGAACGAATGAAAAAAAGAAAGTTGTCTTGTTAATCAGTTACCAATTTCTATAATAAAATAACATTTAAATAACCTATGAGAGTGTTGCACTAGACGTTTATCATTTATATGCATCTTAGATGACATCAAGTCAAAGTCATGTTTTTTGGGGGGGGTAATTTATAACACCGAACAAAACAGATTTTTTTTTTTTGGACACACTGTTGAGTGCAAAAGTTTGCACACCCTTGTGACAAATGCTCTTTAAACTTTCAGCAGTAAAACTTTTTTTACTTTTGAGTTTCTTTTGAAAACTCTTGTAGAAATCCGAAGTTGAATTGAGCCAGGCCTTCTCGAACAAACATCGGTGTCTGACCTCACAAATGTGCTTCTGGAAGAACTGTCAAAAATTCCCGTAAACACACTCCTAAACCTTGTGGAACGCCTTCACAGAAGAGTAGAAGCTGTTATAGCTGCAAAGGGGGCGGAGCCAACATCATATTGAACTCTAAGGATTAAGAATTGGATGTTACTCAAGTAGGCAGAAGTGCGAATACCTCTGGCAACATAGTTAATTGAAATTGATGAATAAATTCTGGCAAACATCCTTTTAATGATTTCATCTGTCCAATGATTTGGCGTTAGCCTAGAGAAAAACATTTGCATAGAAGATGACCTCATCGTTCCGTGTTTTAAACTTTTACAGAAGGTTTTATTTTCTACCTCGTAAGTGTTATTCTGACACTTCAACCTTTTATTCTCTTGAAAAATTCACCTCCCAGAAATCACTTGCCCTGATTGAGATGTGTGTGACGACAGGAACTGGGATGAATCCGGTATCTAGACACTTACAAAAGCAAACCGGAATCTCCTTTTCGACTCTTCCTCTTCAGAACTCTTCTCCAAACCTGTTTTGTTACAGCGTTCCCGGTTCTCTTCCTCCTCACATCTCGGGCGTTATCTAGGTTCTTTCCCCCTGCAGCCGGCTCCGCCACTGCCTTCCTAATCAGCGTTGGAGGAATTAGCATAATTAACTTTGCCAGTGGAACGTGAGGCTTTATTTGTTTTCCGGCTCACGGGGTTCCACTGTACCGCATCGGCTCGAGATACTTTCTTGTCTCTTGTGGTTTTAAGCACCAGGGCAACGCGGAGTTCATAAAGTCCTGGAACAAACGCAGCCACAAACCGGATTATTGTCAGGCAAAGCCTTAACACGAAAACAAAGTCGGCAGAGAGAGTCCCAAACGTCGGAGTGTTTTCTGTATCACGGCACGTACGATGTTTAATATTAATAACCACTGCGGTTAGAGAGACAAAATAATAAAGAAAAAATAACCTGGGAAATAAAATCAAGTTGTTATTATTAGTATTATTATTATAACTATTATTATTATTTCATTTCTCAGTTCTGTTACTTTTCCCCGAGCTGCACTCACCTTCCTGTCCATGCCACACGTCGAACCTAAAGCTGCGTAATGAATCAGACCCGGAACATTACACACATCGTCCCTGACGCTTAAATTAACCCTCGTTTCTCTACGGCTTTGATGAATAAGCCTCCTTATACCTAAATTACTTGAAAACTTTCTTTTCCCTCGCCTGCTACTTTTCTTTCTTCCTTGAAACATTAAACCTAGGCCAGTGGAGAAACGTAACTACCGTAGAAAGTGGACTCATTTTAGCCGTAATTGCTGCTCCACTTCCATTTTTTTTTAATGGAACGCCGACTCGATGTGTGAAATAGATCGAGGTTAAATTAGCGCGATGATAATAAAGGATGAAACGCTGAGCGTCCTGGCTACGCCGCGCCTCCTCGTAAGTCATCATCGTTATTACCGCTACGTTCAAGGGAAAAGTATACATGCATACGATAAAGGATGGTGATGCTCAGGTAGGGTTATTGACTCCTCTTACGAGCGCCTGTCCGTCAGACCGGTACGTGTTACAGTTATGGATTTTCTCTTTCTTCACTTTTTTTTTTTTTTTTTCGTCCTAGAAACTTTAATTGCTTCATACTTCCCACTTCAGTTTTTTGTTTGAGCAAAGCTTTTTGATTGAAGATATTAAAGCGCTTCAGAGAGGTTTTTTGTACAAAAGAAACATTGAGAAGACCTTGACCCGTCGTCTGCAGCGTGGGATCGTGAGAACTGTGGGCGTCCTTAAAAACTAGTTTAAGTGCCTTCTTCAAAAATATTATCCCGGTGATGAGACGGACGGTTCTCTCCGAGCGAGCAGGTGCATTACAGGAGACAACAAGAACTTGACCTGGATTTAGACAAAACGACCAAAGCTTAATGTGCAATTCAATCGCCATGATGAGGACACTCTTTTTTTTTGATGCAATGACAATAATGCACAATGAATAATAATAATAAGATGGACTTTTTCAAAATTCCGTTCTGTTTATGAGCAAAAAATAAGAACACATGAAGAAAATATGAAAATGATACCGGGGTCGGAAACAAGCTTTTAACAGTTAATGTCAACAAGTTTCTATAAGGGAGAAACAAAGAAAGAACCTCCAGAACCCTGGAGAACTTTGATGATTTATATATACAGTACAGAGCAAAAGTTTGGACACCCCTTCTCATTCAGCGAGTTTTCTTTATTGTGTTCTTTAGCCCAAACGCGTCTCTTCTGCTTGTTGTCTGTCCTTAGCAGTGGTTTCCTAGCAGATATTCTACATGAAGGTCTGATTCACACAGTCTCCTCTTAACAGTTGTTCTAGAGATGTGTCTGCTGCTAGAACTCTGTGTGGCATTGACCTGCTCTCTGATCTGAGCTGCTGTTAACCGCCGATTTCTGAGGCTGGTGACTCGGATGAACTTCTCCTCCGCAGCAGAGGTGACTCTTGGTCTTCCTTTCCTGGGCCGGTCCGCATGTCAGCCAGTTTCTTTGTAGCGCTTGATGCTTTTTGTGATTGCACTTCAAAGTTTTCCCAATTTTTCGGACTGACTGACCTTCATTTCTTAAAGTAATGATGGCCGCTCGTTTTTTCTTCACTTAGCTGCTTTTTTCTTTCCATAATACAAATTCAACCTCTTTGAATGAGAAGGTGTGTCCGAATAAATTGTCAGAATACAGGTTATATTTCTGTTGTTTTGAGGTTGTATTGACACTTCTGTGTTTGGGGCGCTCATACAATGTAATCTCTAATCAAAGTCAGTCTAATTTTCAAAAGCAATGTCGTCCTGGTGGTGGACGTCAACTCGACGTCGTCACAACTATATTATAACACCCCTCTAACACCATGGTTCCTGCAGCAAACGGTGCCGCAGCTCGAACGCTTCTTCAGTTGTCCCTTTGGAGGAACGCTTTATGCTTCTATGTGGAGTTTTCCTACACAAGCATTTAATTATCCACGGACCTCTTAATTCACAAAAACACCCACTGGAGTTTCACCAACACCACGTTCCGTGTGTAAATGTTCTCATGAATGATTTACACACAAACGCGGCGCGATAATCGAGGTCATTGTGGTATCCCCTCCTCTGTACCACCATTCTGATGGTGTTACATCTCTCTTTCAAGTCAATCGCTTCCAATCAGACGGAGACGATCCGACTGCAGAAGTGAGCCGTCTGCGTGATCTCTCACTCAAAGCCACTTTCTTTTGGCTCGTTTCCCTGGTCGTTTTTATTCCATAGCATCTGGAATTAATGAGACTTACCGCGAGAGGGCCGACACAGAGCGCTAATCTGAAACGAGTGCTCCTGGCTCCTCTCTGGTGACTGTTATGATAGCATGCGATATATATCTGCTCTGATTTTACACTCCGGATGGATGCACTCGAGCTCCCTTGGCTGCTCTCCGTAGTTGTTCTGTGATTACGCCATTACAAGTCTGCACTGCCAGGAAACATCAAAATGGCACTGAAGCAGCCGAGCATATCGCGCGGCTTTATGGAGAGGCCGAGGTCGAGCACCATCGAACGCTAATGCAATTTAACTCAGGGCGATTTCATCATGCAGCGGAAATGGCCAGGATGCAACTTTAATGTAACACAAAGAAGATTATTCAGTAAAAAAAAAGTGTACGAAGAGTTCCGTCATCCTGCCTGGAGGATATCTTCTTCTTTTTACTGCGTGATACCATCATGTCTCTCCTGATGATGGAGTTTCATATCTCTCAAGTCCATATGGTCGTGTGAATTTTTAAAGGGGTTCATACGTTAGCGGACTTTCTTTTCCGTTTCATTCATAGTCCTCATAGTCGGGAAGTATTCTCCTCTCAGATTACTTCATCTTTATAGGATTGCTCTGGAAGGAGAAATTAAATCAAATCAATAAAAAATTACAAATAAATTCCTCCAAAACATAGGTTTACAGATGTTTTTTTAAAAAAATAATAAAGCGTTCCTTCAACTGGATTCATTCATCTGCTTTAACCTCGAATCAGTGTTGGAAACACAATTGGCGATAAACAGGAAGAACAGATTTTATGCTTAATGTAGAAAATGAGCTCATGCCATTTTCACATTTCTTATTAAATTAAATTCTTATTTGTCGAGGCTACCGGTTCAGTTTAAGTTTTAAATAAAATATAAAAAAGACAATTACTAATGTTTATTGTTTGTGCAATTGTTTTTTTTTTTCTTTTTTAATCGTGTTTACTTTTAAATTGTTATTTCAGAAATATTTACTTTTAATCTTTCATGACCATTTATTATTATTATTATTATTATTATTATTATTATTATTATTTTAACGTATTTTCATGCTTGAAGTTTGTTTTATTTAATTAGTTATTTTTGGACAATTTTGTTTGGGTGGATAGTAACGCGATTCCTACAACTTTCTTTGTACATAAACTTACCACTACAAGTTTTGTGTGAATTCATGAATTTCTGCACAACATGTAGAAATTAAAATGGAAACAACAAATGTTTTGGGATAAATTTCTTTGAATTCAGCAGTTTTCTAAAAGACTGCTTTAAAAAAAAACACACACAATAGATTTTGCAAACAAAATTTTTATCTTTTTTTTTAATTTTTTTTTTTTTTACAATCGAGTATTTCAGGAGCGCCAGGAGAAAGCGAAAAACGCTTTGCGACTTGGGAAGAGTTTGTTTATGAATTATAAATAAAATATCTGCAGCAGAGCAAATCTGCTGTAATCATATAAACACATCAGTAACGCAGCAGACGGGCTGTAAATGCTAAATAACGTTAAAGTTGCATGATTCCCAAGTCTGTACAATAAAAGATAAACATGAAAGCTGGTATTTCACTCTGGCTGAAGGGGAAATTAGAGCCGGCAGCAGCGGATCCTTTAAGCAGGGCCTCCGTGGATCAGACTTGATTTGCCAGAACATTCCACAGACACTTGATTGGATTGAGATCAGGAGAATTTGGAGGGTGAATCATCACCTTGAACCCTTGATAGTCCTTAAATTCCTGAACAATGTACGCAGTGTGTCAGGGCGCATTATCGTGCTGAAAAAGGCCACGCCCATCAGGGCTCTGTAACAATGTTTAGTTCGGTGGTACGCATCACTATAAAGAACAGGACCCAAGGTTTTCCAGCAGAACATCGCCCGGACCATCACGCCGCCTCTGCCAGCTCGCCGTCTTCCCATGGTGCATCCTGGTGCCAGGTCTTCCCCAAGTAAGCGATGTACAGTACACACACTCACACCAGGTCGTCCATACGGTGCAAAAGAAAATGTGATTCATTCATCAAATCAGGCCAACTCCCTCCATTGCTCTGTGGTCCAGTTCTGATGTTCCTGTGGCCATCGTAGCAACTTTTAGTTCAAAGTTTACATCCCAGTATTTTGAGATACTGCATTGTGTTTCAGACGTCGAGTAGTAGGGGTCAGGGGTAGCTCAGTGGTTAAGGCATTGGACTACGGTTCGGACGGTCCCAGGTTCAAGTCCCACTACCACCAAGTTGTCCCTGTTGGGCCCTTGAGCAAGGCCCTTAACCCCAACTGCTCAGATGTATAATGAGATAAAAAAAAAAAGTAAGTCGCTCTGGATAAGGGCGTCTGCCAAATGCCTAGATGTAGAGTCGAGTCCACACCTAGAGCCTCGCTATCTCTATCGCGCCCAATTTAGAGGAAACCTATTTCAGAAATAAAATGTATAAATGTATGTGTTGTATATTTAGTTGGCTGTTTGAAAAAAAAAATGGATCAATTTGATGCCTCTATTGGTATTAAATGAAGTACGGCTAATATTGTTGTGCCCAGAAAAGCAAGAAATAAACTTTTAAAGTGGTATGTTTCGCAAGACTGAGGACAATTCATCATGTTATGCTGATGTCATAATTATACTGCACTGCATACTGAAATCTATTGAATATTAAAGACACTTTTAAGGATATTACCATGAGACATACTGCATGTCTTGACCTCATCCCTTATTTCTTTTATCTTTTGCTTCCAAGGAGTCAGACGTTCTTGTATTTTTAAGAACAAGTTCTCCAGGCATCCCAAGTGACAGTTTTGGCTCTCATTCTTTTTTTTTTTTTTTTTTTCTCTTATGTTCAGACCTGAACAGTTTCAGAGGAACATTTATTGTTTGCTAAGCCATACAGCGACTTAGATCCCTTGCACAAACTATGCAGCAGTAACAGCCTTAAAACAATTTAAACAGCCTTCCTAAAGAGAGCAAAATNNNNTTTTTTTTTTTTTTTTGTTGTTGTTGTTTTTGTCTCTTGTTTATTTTCAGTTCAGTCCCTGAACCTGAGCAGTTCCAGAGGAATGCCTTTTTGTTTATTAAGCCACAAAGTGACCTAAAGTATGAGTCATTCAAGCATCTAACTTAAGGCACGAACCAGTGAGAAACAGCAGCACTGTGGCCAGAGTCGAAGGTTCGATTGTGTTTAAGGAGTTTGCATGTTCTCTCCATGCTTGGTGGGTTTCTTCCGGGTTCCGCCCGCACTGTGACAATTCTACTACACGCCACAATTCCTCTGCGTTTCTTGGTTTTGCCTCAGAAACAGCATTTTTAATGTCAGCCCACGGGTTTTCTACTGGATTAAGGTCTGGGGATTGGGCTGGCCACTCTTGATGGTCTGGAACCAAGACGCTGCTCGCTTACTGGTGCGTTTGGGGTCGTTGCCTTGTTGAAACACCCATTTCAACGGCATTTCCTCTTCGGCATGAGGCCTCATGACCTCTTTAAGTATCCTGATTGATCCATGATCCCTGAAATGTGATAAATATACCCAACACCACAGTATGAGAAGCATCTCCATATCATGATGCTTGTGCCTCCATGCTTCACAGTCTTCACAGTGCACTGTGGCTTGAATTCAGTGTTTGGTGTTTCGTCTGACAAACTGTCTGCGGCCTCTAGACTCAAAAAAAAGAACAATCTAGCTGGATTTCATCAGTCCACAAAATATTGCGCCATTTCTCTTTAGGCCAGTCAATGTGTTCTTTGGCCAACTGTACTCAGTCAGCATGTGGGGCTTCTTGCTGATTGCTCGGCTTCACATAGCCGTCTTCTAATAGTAACAGTACTCACAGGTAACTTTAGATGCTCTCTGATCATGATGGACTTGATCATTGGAAGAACCTTTGCCAATTTTGTTATTCTTCCATCCATTCGAATGGTGGTTTTCCGTTTTCTTCCACGTCTTTTCTTCCACACTTTATCGTATGTTTTCCCATCTCTAACCAACTTTTGAATCCAAGTTTGACTCGCTGTTCTTCTGAACGATGTCTGGAACCACCCATTTTACAGAGAGAACTGCACAGGACAACCTTCTCCGCATTCATCCTTAAATAAGGGGAACCTGTTTGACGCTTTTTTTCACAGAATAATTTACTTCTCCAAATGAACTCCACACTGCTATTATTTTGAACACGCCCCTTTTCAATTAATGGTTCAATTACACAGAATCAGGTGCATGCAAGTCATGACTGTTGGGTCGGTTGGTTTTCTATCACTCCACTTCACCCACCAAGTCAAATATTTACCATGAAGAAACATTATTGATCTGGTTACTGATGTTGGACTGCTATTATTTTGAACACAACCGTAGCTGGCTAGCTGAGACAAGACATTGTTTAAAGCAAATAAGAAAGCTGATGTTTATTCTTTCTTTATCTTTTAATGATAAAGATGAACTAGAACACAGACCAACCATTTGTCGAGACCGAACCGAGTTAAACTCCGGTGGAACCCTTCAGGAGGGTCTAGGGATCATTTTTAGGGCATTAATACAGTAAATTAGTCGCTGGAAGAGCATCCTCGGGTTCAAAGCGTGATATATCACGCCATGGCAGGATCCGGAACTGCATTAATTCTGCTAGACTGTTGCCAAGTGTGAACAGGTACATAAATATTTGCAGGGGTTTGCCCTCGTGGCATCTTGTACTTCTAAAAGCAGGAATGCAGGATTTATACCGCTTAATGACTCCTGCAGCAATCAAAAGTCCCGGCTCCGCCCGAGAGCGGTGTCGCTGTAGATCTTCGTGGCGCTTCTCTTTCTCCCTGGAAGCATGAGACTCTTGTGAACGATCGATAGATTTAAAAAAATAAATAAATAAATAAATAAAATATAATCTCCCGGTCTCCTTGTATTAATGTTTTGCTGATGTTCGGAGTTCATATCCGAGCACAGATCTAAGCTGCAGCTTGGTTCCACTTATAAACCCTGCTGCAAATCTATTTTCCAAACAGAAGCGTAAGTGCTCGCTGGGGGATCTTCAATTAGCCCGGCGAGTCGGGAAACAGACGAGACACGAGGCGCTAATGTGGAATTAATGCTGGTGATAACGCTCTCGCCGCGCCTGTTGGTTTTTACGCAGTTAAACAGGTTTGGCCCCGAGGCGTACGCGCGAGATGTTAATGCATCAGAACTGTCATAATAACGACGTTACAGGTTTGTAAACCGTAATTATAGCGCTCACTCCGTCATCCTGATGGAAATAGATGGGGCTTTTTATGTGGGAGGAAACTAATCTGGAAATGCCTTGGAAGAAAGTGCCAGGTGATTGATGTCGCGGGAATATTTCGCCAACCGACAAACCAGCTTCTGATCGAGGCGCGCACTTAATTTAGAGAAGAATAAATTAAAAAGTATTATAAAAACCAGCGGTAGCTCCAGTCCAGAGAAGGATCCCGCGCCGCGGCGGTTAATAACCGAGACTCATCACAGATTCATGCTGTAGCTTTGCTTTATGTCTCCGTTAGTATTTATGATTTGTGAACGTAAAAAAGAAAATAACCCCCGAAACGCATCGTTTGTCAAAAGCCGTTTTGGCGCAACTTTGTGTTAATCAATTGCTTCTGTAGAGAGAAAAAAAAAAAAAAAAAAAAAGGGATGCAGATAAAATTCAGGAGGCTGAGATGAGTTGCACCGGCTGTGATTCAGCAGGACTGTAAAGGAAAAGCAAGAACGATTTTTTTTTTTTTGTTCCTGTTTAATGGCCGTCCGTGGCTCCTCTCGACTTCCTCGCCAAGGACGCATTGTGATTTACTCGCGGCGTAATCAGCGCCGCAATCTTTCCCGGAGTCACCAGATGAGTCTGTTTGTGTAATGTTCACTCCTTCTGGGAAAAGCGCTCGCGAGAGACCGAGGGAGGGGAAGCGGCCAATAATACAATAAAANTATATATATATATATATGTATCTATAAAGGTACATTGCAGTGTCGTTTCCAGCACATCACATTTTCTTTTAACGCTGCTTTGATCGCTGCTTAAAAACCGAGATGTTCCACATCAGTCTCCGGGCCTGGACTTAGAGATACGCGCCCGAAGCATTTGTTTTTGGGTTCTATTTACTCCCTGGCGTGACATCCGGAGATAGAAAACGATGCTGTTCTGTGCAACTCAAGGACACAATAACTTTCTATGCAAGAACCATGGAATTGAAAAATAAGAATGATGATGATAATAATAATAAAAACCCTTCACTTTGTCTGAGCGCTGAGCAGCGGCCTCGCTCTCATTTCCGCTTGTTTTATTGTTTAAGGTGCAAATTAGTCACTGCAGGAATCCAGAGGCTCAAATGGCCCTGAACCGTTTTAGCGTTTATTTAAAAGAAAAAGAAGAAAGGAAAGTCTGAACTCTTTCCTTCAAGTCATGATCCAAAACTTTTCAAGCATTTCGGGAATTTCTTTTCTCCAGAAAGCATAAGAAACCCAACGCTACCTAAAGTCGCACCCCATCAACGATCGTTTTATTATCATCAATCGATTCGGCTGAAGCGACGCTCCGACTCGTCTCTCCTGCTCTCTTCTTATCTAATCTAACTTAATCAGAGATCTATTTTTAATTTATGTATTAATTCATGCATATTGACATTACTTCCGCATGAGCTACCCGCGCGCGACATTCATTCAGAACGCGGTAAATCTAATTAGCGAATGTTTATTCCAGCCATCAGCTCATCGTCAATATTTAATTGATTTAGCTCTCTTTACTAATAGGGTAAATATTATTTCTATAATTAATTAAGGTATGAGTTTAAGGAGTGAATAATCAGATTGTTTTTGCACATCACATCACAGGATTTGTTGTCGTTTGTGACATTCGTATGAATTTATTTATATACTGTATATTTCTGGAAGAGTTTTGTTCTTTGTGGATTGTCATGATCCAATGTATGTAATTATCAACAACTCTTAAGACTAACTAGTTTGTAGCCAGTAATTTGTTCATTCGTATAGTACGGTGCAAAAGTTTTCAGTCCCCCGCACTTCTTCATATTAAATGAAATGAAATTAACGGGAATAAATGATTTACTGCGACAGGATGCAAGGCGCCTAAAAATGGGTTGTTTATGCATCAACCTCATTAGCAACATCATTTCCCAACTCTCATCTATTCCAAGCACCCAGGTTTTAGCATCACCAGTGTACCACAGTGCCTTGCAAACCACATTCATACATTCACACCCCTTGAACTTTTTTTTTCGCTTTTTGTCTCGTTACAACCACAAACGTAAAATGTGTTTTTATTGGGATTTTACGTGATATACCAACTATAAGAAAAATCTGAAAGGTGCTGTGTGCATTTCTATTCACCCCCTCCCCCTTTTACTCTGATACTCCCGGAATAAAATCCAGTGGAACTAATCGCCTAATTAGACAATAGAGTCGAATTTAATCTCAGTATAAATACAGCTGATCTGTGAAGCCCTCAGAAGTTTGTTAGAGAACATTAGTAAACAAACAGCATCATGAAGCCCAAGGAACACACACACACACACACACACACACCAGACTGGTCAGGGATAAAGTTGTGGAGAAGTTTAAAGCAGAGTTGCGTTTTATATATAAAAAAACAAAAAAATATCCCAAGGTTCATGTTTTAAGTTAGATTTTTTTTTTTTAATGCTTGAATGATTCATAGATCATTGTGTGGTTTAACAAACAAACAAAAACAAACAAACAAAAACATTCCTCTGAAACAGCTCAGGGACTGAAAATAAGCAAGAGAGGAAAAAGTCCTTCATAAAAAATAAAATAAAAAAAAAACCTACATAAAAAATACAAGAAAGTCTGGCTCCTTGCAAAAGCAAAATATGAAGAAAAAACGAAATGGGGTCAAGACTTTTGCACAGCACTGCAGCTCTGTAAGGTTTGTGTGTTGGCTAGAGCAAATAAAGACATAAGGAAATAAACACGTTAGCTCTGTGTGTTAATGCAGCAGGTCCGGGTCGTTGCTTTAGCAGCTGATTAATTGCACGGCAGCGCGGCTCGGCTCGGCTCGGCCGCTCTCGGTCTGCGGGTGAAGAGCTGATCTCCAGCGTTGGGCTTTTTCCCCCCCGGGGGCCCTTCAGAGCCGCCTCCCACCCAGAGCCGAAATTTCACTCCAACCTGCTGAGAAACATTAGCTATGCGTTTATTTCTGCACTCGGCTCCAGATTGATCCGGGAGAACTTCAGGGCTGATGTTAATCACGGCTTCTCTCTGACTCACAACTGGACGCTCCATCACACAGACCTGAGACTCTCAAATCAATACTCTCTCTCTCTGTCTGTCTTTTTTTCCCCTCTTGCATTCTCTTGTGGTCGCTCTCTCCATCTTTCTCTCTGGTCCTCTGCTCCCTCTTGCTTGTTTGTCCATCATTCTCTAACTGTCCATCTGTCTGTCTGTCTGTATGTCTCTCTCCCCGTTTCCCTTTGGGTGTCTGCTTCTCAATATCTGTCTTTCTTTCTTTCTTTCTTTCTTTCTTTCTCTGGTGCTCTCTCTCTCTCTCTCTCTCTCTCTCTCTCTTCTTCATCACTGTTTGTGTCTCACTGTTTCTATCGCTTTTGCTTTTTGTCTCTACGCTTTTTTGTTTCTTTTTCTATTTCTCGATTTTATTAAATAAAAAATATGCACGGAGTTGGCGGCTTAGTGATTAGCACTGTCGCTTCGCACCTCCGCGGTCCCTGTTCGATTCCCTCCTCGAGGTCTCTACGCATGGAGTTTGCATTCTCCCTGCATATGGTGGGTTTAATCCGGGTTCTCCGGTTTCCTCCCACAGCCCAAAGACATGCAGATCAGGTTTATTGTGGTTCCCAAATTGCCTATAGTATAAGTGTGCTACGCCTCGTTACGACCCTAAACGCAGGTTAATGCTGTACAGACCATGAGTGAGTGAGGGTACGAGCTACAGACTGATCGACATTTATAAACAGTAATGTTTCTCCATATTCGTATGAATTCTGATCCATTCAGGCCAGAAGGACATGAGGATGTGTCCTGAAATCTAACGCATTGAATCAATATTTTCCAAACTCTGGTTTAGAGATGCAAAATGTCTGCTGCTGAATTTATTCCTTAAACTTGTTCTTTTGCTTTTCAAATCCGTGAAGCAATAAATTCAGGATGAAAAAAAAAAAAAAAAAACGGCCTAAAATAGACTTTCTGAAGAAACTCTCCGAATCAACGGTTCACTGAAACTTTTACACATTTTTATAAAACCTCACGTCCCTGGGGAGCAAATTACATGAAATAACCTCCTGTCTTTGTGAATCACGACAAAGAGGAGAGGAAAAAAATGTCACCATGGTAATTCCTGCTTCTTTTTTTTCTTTTTCTTTTCCTGCTCACAGTTTCTCCCTTTAGCAATTCATCAACTTTCATTTGTTTACAGCCAGTGTTTTGGGTGACAGAGCTGTTGCTACACAGCATGCCTGTGATTTTGCTATTTTGATCATAAAAATATTTATAAAATAATTTGTTTGGAGAAAATGACCTGCGTGCCGGAAGATTGCCGGCTCGCTTATTTCTGAGGAAGGAGTTCTGGTCTTTATTTACCCAGTAGCGCCTCCATCTTTATGCGATTGTAATGTTCCTACTGTACAGTATGTAATGTAACTGTTGTTGTATCAATCTCTGATAAAAAGGAATCCTCCACCTCTTAGTCAAGGCTTGTTGTCAAATTTGTGGGCGTGTCTTAGCCTGTTCGACTTCCAAGTGCGATGATGTGGAACGAATCTCAAAAAGCTCGATAGTTCAAAACAGCTCTGGAACGTCAAGTAATCCTTTCATGAATATAATCGTTCATCCGAAAAAGTCTTGTGAAATGATGTGAAACTTTTATTTAGTTTAGTTGCTTAACTCTATCACGCACATTCTTTTTAAAAGACTTGTAATATTCAGGAATAAATGTAGAAATGAAGGAGAATTACTATAAATACTAATAATACTACTAATAATAAACATTTTAACAAGACAGTTAGTTTTTGTGTAATTCTAAACTCTGATTTCATGCTACAGAATGAAATCAGCGTCGATATATTTCACACGGTTTTCTTGTGCTTTCACAATAAGGACAAATTCGAAAACTCTTGATCCCAACGTTCCCTTTTTGAATATTTTAAACATTCTGTACCGTACCTGGACTGAACTCTGCAGGATTGTGGCTCTCTAGGACCGTACTTGCCTACCCCTGGCCTAGATGGGTTGGACAGGTGTATCCCATGGGCGCTCGATCCGATTGGGGTCTCGGGGAGTTTGGAGGCTGCGCCAGCGGCCTTGAACCAGCGTTGACTTTTTATGGTAATTTATGCTGCATTGGCTTTTCTGTGCGATCAGACTGGACAGACTGGCCATTGGTCCCATTGTCCTATTACCAGCGTACTGGTATATAATTGGTAATCAGTTTTAATGTAATATTGATAATGGCTGATCTGTGTGATGTATATATATGTCACGAATCGGTGTGCGAGGCATAAATGCAAGGGTTCAGGTTTTAAAAAGGAAACGATGTTCATTTTATAAAGATCAGGGAAACTCAACAAAACAAAGATACTTTATATGAAAACTGAAACTAAAACACGTATAAAGACATTTGAAAGACACGAACTAAACATGCAGACATTAACGGGTGAAAATCAACAGATGCAAGACAAGAAACTCAAAGAAGCCAAACTATTTATAATAAAACTAATAACCAACTCGGTTCAGGTGCGCGCCCATGTCACCTGACCGAGTTGCGACATGGGAAATGAAGTTTAAACAAAACAAACTACAACGCAAATCTCTGGGCGCTAGACGCCCTCTAGGGGTTATCCCTGACAATATACTGTCCATGGACATAAGATTAAATTGAAAAAGGACAANTATAAAAAAAGTTTATATGTGTGAAGTAAAAGAATTTGTACTTCAGAATAAATAAAATCAAAAAAGTAGAAAAATAAATCGATACATAAAAAATCTGATTGACTGTCAAACAAAAATCTAAAGACGTTTGGTTTATCCCCCGATTCCTTCAGCCTGTCATTATTATGGATGTCCTAATTCTAAAAAAGGCCACTCTGAGGAATCAGGGAAAGAGACGAGCAGAGGTTTTTGAAGGAAATTGTTTCCTATGTGGTGCCTGACATAATAATAGCAACTGGAAATGTGGGATTTACAGGGACGAACAGGTAAGACGAATTAAATCACAACATGAAAATCGATTCTTTCGGCCTGCTTTAAACACTGAGGATTCAGGCGATGAATAGAATCTAGTTTGAGGACAAATTAAGGTTTAAGCAATGCAACATGGTTTGATTCCTTTTCTCGTGTTTTCCCCTCGCTCCTTTGGAGGGAAAAGAAAGGAAATGAAATGACGCAATTCGAGAGCTGTGAATCACTGAGCGTTTGTTTAAGCTTATTCATTAAAATATCAGATGCAAGAACAAAAGAAACGGAGAACATTCTCTTAAGAGTCTTAAGCAAGCAGCTGGACATTTACCACTTTAGCCAGCGCTGTTTGTACTTTGATGCTTCCAGGAAACAAACTGAATTAAACTATAGTATATTCATGCTTAGAGAGAAAAAAAAAAAAGTAGTTGGTTGAGAACTTTCCCTGCAATTGCAGAGTAAACAAATCCTTGCTGAAGCTGAGTCCGTGACTACTGGCCCATGATGGAGGTCTAGGACTTTGAGAGAGAGAGAGAATAAAATCCCCCACTGCTCTGCTTTCCGTAAGCATTGCTATCAGCTTTCTTACCATGTGCTACTTCACTGACAGTGAAAAATACACTTTAGTATGCTGTTGCTTGATGAATTCTTCTTCTTCTTCTTTTTTTTCCCCTAAGCTAAAGGGTCAAACCGAAGAGTGAAGAAGCTTTCGGTTTAGTTTGCTGCACATCAGTAAGTGGGCTTCAGGCTGCTCATCTGCCTATATTCAGCAGTGTATAAAAAGAATTGATTTGATTTCTCTTTGCACGCTGGAACGGTCACGTGACAAAGACAACAGGAGGTGATTCAATAAATCACAAAAAAAAAAAATATATATATATATGTATATATTTGAGCTAATGATTGATGAATCAATTCTGGATTTGTTCTCAGAAACCATCAGTCTCGCATAACAGTGTTTTATCTGATATGACGCTGTTTGATATCTCGGTAAAATTGCATTTGTAACCTTATTAGGATTCACTCTTTGTGCATGGTGGAACAGTCACATGACCTGTGGTGGGTTGCTTAGATCAAATTTTTAAAGTAGAAAACTATTCTTTTTTTGGGCTTCATTTATATATATATATATA